>JAWPHD010014658.1:0-59834 GCA_037043455.1 Cyrtodaria siliqua | reverse complement strand
ATACTCCCGAATATGCTCAGTGAAACCTCACTCCGTGGTATCACTCATATACTCCCGAATATGCTAACTAAATCCTCAACCGTAGTATCACTCATATACTCCCTAATATGCTTAGTGAAACCTCACCCCGTAGTATCAGTCTTATATACTCCCGAATAAGCTCAGTGAAACCTCACCCCGCAGTATCACTCTTATATACTCACCAATATGCTCAGTGAAACCTCACCCGTAGTATCACTCTTATATACTCCCGAATATGCTCAGTGAAACCTCACTCAATAGTAACACTCATATACTCCTGAATATGCTCAGTTTAACCTCACACCGCATTATCACTCTTATATACTCCCGAATAGGCTAAGTGAAACCTCACACGTAGTATCACTCATAAACTCCCGAATATGCTCAGTGAAACCTCACCTCTCAGTATCAATTTTATATACTCCCGAATATGCTCAGTGAAACCTCAACCAACAGTATCACTCTTATATACTCCCGAATATCAGTGCAACCTCACCCCGTAGGATCACTCTTATATACTCCCGAATATGCTCAGTGAAACCTCACCCATCAGTACCACTCTTATATACTCCCGAATATGCTCAATGCAAGCTCACCCCGTAGGATCACTCTTATATACTCCCGAATATGCTCTGTGAAACCTCACTCCGTAGTATCACTCTTATATACTTCCGAATATGCTCAATGAAACCTCACCACACGGTATAACTCTTATATACTCCCGAATATACTCAGTGAAGCCTCATCCCGCAGTATCACTTTTATATACTCACGAATATGCTCAGTGAAAACTCACCCTTAGTATCACTATTATATACTCCCGAATATGCTCAGTGAAACCTCGCTCCGTAGTATCACTCATATACTCCCGAAAATGCTCAGTGAAACCTCACCCCGTAGTATCACTCTTATAATTATACTCCCGAATGTGCTCAGTGAAACCTCAACAGTAGTATCACTCATATACTCCCGAATATGCTCAGTAAAACTTCACCCCATACTCCAGAATATACTCAGTGAAACCTCACCACGAAGTATCACTCTTACATACTCCCAAAGATGCTCTGTGAAACCTCACCCGTAATATCATTTATATACTCCCGAAGATGCTCAGTGAAACCTCACCCCGCAGTATCACTCTTATATACTCCCGAATATACTCAGAGAAACCTCAACCCGTAGTAATAATCTTATATACTCCCGAATATGCTCAGTGCAACCTCACCCCGCAGTATCACTCTTATATACTCCCGAATATGCTCAGTGCAAGCTCACCCTGTAGTATCACTCTTATATACTTCCAAATATGCTCAGTGAAACCTCACCCCCACAGTATAACTCTTTTATACTCCCGAATACACTCAGTGAAACCTTACCCCGCAGTATCACTTTTATAGACTCACGAATATGCTCAGTGAAACCTCACCCGTACTATCACTATTATATTCTCCTGAATATGCTCAGTGAAACCTCACTCCGTAGTATCAGTCTTATATACTCCCGAATATGCTCAGTGAAACCACACCCCGTAGTATCATTCTTATATACTCACGAATATGCTCAGTGAAACCTCACCCCGCAGAATCACTCTTATATACTCACCAATATGCTCAGTGAAACCTCACCCATAGTATCACTCTTATATACTCCCGAATATGCTCAGTGCAACCTCACCCCGCAGTATCACTCATATACTCCCGAATATGCTCAGTGAAAGCTCACCCTGTAGTACCACTCTTATATACTTCCAAATATGCTCAGTGAAACCTCACCCCCACAGTAAAACTAGTTTATACTCCCGAATACACTCAGTGAAACCTTACACCGCAGTATCACTTTTATATACTCACGAATATGCTCAGTGAAACCTCACCCGTAGTATCACTCGTATACTCCTGAATATGCTCAGTGAAACCACATCCCGTAGTATCAGTCTTATATACTCCCGAATATGCTCAATGAAACCTCACCCCGCAGTATCACTCTTATATACTCACCAATATGCTCAGTGAAACCTCACCCGTAGTATCACTCCTATATACTCCAGAATAAGCTCAGTGAAACCTCACTCCGTAGTATCACTCATATACTCCTGAATATGCTCAGTTTAACCACACCCCGCATTATCACTCTTATATACTCCCGAATATGCTCAGTGAAACCTCACCCGTAGTATCAATCATAAACTCCCGAATATCCTCAGTGAATCCTCACCCCTCAGTATCACTTTTATATACTCCCGAATATGCTCAGTGAAACCTCAACCCGCAGTATCACTCTTATATACCTACCGAATATCAGTGCAACCTCACTCCGCAGTATAACTCTTATATACTCCAGAATATGCTCAGGGAAACCTCACCCCTCAGTACTACTCTTATATACTCCCGAATATGCTCAGTGAAACTTCACCCCACAGTATCACTCTTATATACTCCCGAATATTCTCAGTGCAAGCTCACCCCATAGGATCACTCTTATATACTTCCGAATATGCTCAGCGAAACCTCACCCCACAGTATAACTCTTATTATACTCCGCATATACTCAGTGAAACCTCAACCCGCAGTATCACTTTTATATACTCACGAATATGCTCATTGAAACCTCACACGTAGTAATACTATTATATACTCCCGAATACGCTCAGTGAAACTTCACTCCGTAGTATCACTCATATACTCCCGAATATGCTCAGTGAAACCTCACCCCGTAGTATCACTCTTATAATTATACTCCCAAATGTGCTCAGTGAAACTTCAACCGTAGTATCACTCATATACTCCCGAATATGCTCAGTAAAACTTCACCCCATACTCCCGAATATGCTCAGTGAAATCTCACCACTCAGTACCACTCTTATATACTCCCGAATATGCTCACTGCAAGCTCACCCCGTAGGATCACTCTTATATACTCCCGAATATGCTCTGTGAAACCTCACCCCGCAGTATAACTCTTATATACTCCCGAATATGCTCAGTGCAAGCTCACCCCGTAGAATCAATCTTATATACTTCCGAATATGCTCAGTGAAACCTCATCCCACAGTATAACTCTTACTATACTCCGAATATACTCAGTGAAACCTCACCCCGCAGTATCACTTTTATATACTTACGAATATGCTCATTGAAACCTCACCCGTAGTAATACTATTATATACTCCCGAATATGCTCAGTGAAACCTCACCCCGTAGTATCACTCTTATAATTATACTCCCGAATGTGCTCAGTGAAACCTCAACCGTAGTATCACTCATATACTCCCGAATATGCTCTGTGAAACCTCACCACGAACTATCACTCTTACATACTCCCAAATATGCTCTGTGAAACCTTACCCGTAATATCACTTACATACTCCCGAAGATGCTCAGTGAAACCTCACCCCGCAGTATCACTCTTATAAACTCCCTAATGTGCTCAGTGAAACCTCAACCGTAGTATCACTCATATGTTCCCGAATATGCTCAGTGAAACCTCAACCGTAGTATCACTCATATACTCCCGAAAATGCTCAATGAAACCTCACCCCGAACTATCACTCTTACATACCCCCAAATATGCTCTGTGATACCTCACCCGTAATATATCTTATATACTCCCGAAGATGCTCAGTGAAACCTCACCCCGCAGTATCACTCTTCTATTTTACCGAATGTGCGCAGTGAAACCTCAACCGTAGTATCACTTATATTCTCCCGAATGTGCTCAGTGAAACCTCAACCGTAGTATCACTCATATACTCCCGAATATGCTCAGTAAAACTTCACCCAATACTCACGAATATGCTCAGTGAAACCTCACCCCGAACTATCACTCTTACATACTCCCAAATATACTCTGTGAAACCTCACCCGTAATATCACTTATATACTCCCGAAGATGCTCAGTGAAAACTCACCACGCAGTAACACTCTTATAAACTCCCGAATATACTCAAATAAACCTTATCCCGTAGTATCACTCTTATATACTCCCGAATATGCTCAGTGAAACCTCACCCCGCAGTATCACTCTTATATACTCCCGAATATGCTCAGTAAAACTTCACCCCATACTCCCGAATATGCTCAGTGAAACCTCACCCCCCAAGTATCACTCTTACATACTCCCATATATGCTCTGTGAAACCTTACCCGTAATATCACTTATATACTCCCGAAGATGCTCAGTGAAACCTCACCCCGCAGTATCACTCTTATATACTCCCGAATATACTCAGTGAAACCACAATCCGTAGTATCACTCTTATATACTCCCGAATATGCTCAGTGAAACCTCACCCCGCAGTATCACTCTGATATACTCCCGAATATGCTCATTAAAACCTCACCCCGCAGTATCATTTTTATATACTCACGAATATGCTCAGTGAAACCTCACATATAGTATCACTATTATATACTCCCGAATATGCTAAGTGAAACTTTATTCCGTAATATCACTCATAAACTACCGAATATGCTCAGTGAAACCTCACCCAGCAGTATCACTCTTATATACTCCCGAATATGCTCATTGAAACCTCACCCCGCAGTATCACTCTTATATACTCCCCAATATGCTCAATGAAACATCAATCGTAGTATCACTCTTATATACTCCCGAATATGCTCAGTGAAACCTCACTCCGTAGTATCACTCTTATATACTCCAGAATATGCTCAGAGAAAGCTCGTCCCGCAGTATCACTCTTATATACTTCCGAATATGCTCAGTGCAAGCTCACCCTGTAGTATCACTCTTATATACTTCCAAATATGCTCAGTGAAACCTCACCCGTAATATCACTTTTATATACTCCCGAATATGCTCAGTGAAACCTCACTCCGTAGTATCACTCATATACTCCCGAATATGCTACGTGAAACCTCAACCGTAGTATCACTCGTATACTGCCTAATATGCTCAGTGAAACCTCACCCCGTAGTATCAGTCTTATATACTCCCGAATATGCTCAGTGAAACCTCACCCCGCAGTATCACTCTTATATACTCACCAATATGCTTAGTGAAACCTCACCCGTAGTATCACTCTTATATACTCCCGAATATGCTCAATGAAACCTCACTCAGTAGTATCACTCATATACTCCTGAATATGCTCAGGTTAACCTCACCCCGCATTATCACTCTTATTTACTCCCGAATATGCTCAGTGAAACCTCACCCGTAGTATCACTCATAACCTCCCGAATATCCTCAGTGAAACCTCACCCCTCGGTATCATTTTTATATACTCTCGAATATGCTTAGTGAAAACTCAACCCGCAGTATCACTCTTATATACTCCCGAATATCAGTGCAACCTCACCCCGTAGGATCACTCTTATATACACCCGAATATGCTCAGTGAAATCTCACCCCTCAGTACCACTCTTATATACTCCCGAATATGCTCATTGCAAGCTCACCCCGTAGGATCACTCTTATAAACTCCCGAATATGCTCTGTGAAACCTAACTCCGTAGTATCACTCTTATATACTCCAGAATATGCTCAGTGAAACCTCACCCCTCAGTACCACTGTTATATACTCCCGAATATGCTCAGTGAAACCTCACCCCTCAGTACCACTCTTATATACTCCCGAATATGCTCAGTGAAACCTCGCCCCTCAGTACCACTCTTATATACTCCCGAATATGCTCAGTGAAACTTCAACCCACAGTAACACTCTTATATACTCCCGAATATTCTCAGTGCAAGCTCACCCCGTAGGATCACTCTTATATACTTCCGATTATGCTCAGTGAAACCTCACCCCACAGTATCACTTTTATATACTCACGAATATGCTCATTGAAACCTCACCCGTAGTAATACTATTATATACTCCCGAATATGCTCAGTGAAACCTCACTCCGTAGTATCACTCATATACTCCCGAATATGCTCAGTGAAACCTCACCCCGTAGTATCACTCTTATAATTATACTCCCGAATGTGCTCAGTGAAACCTCAACCGTAAAATCACTCATATACTCCCGAATATGCTCAGTAAAACTTCACCTCATACTCCCGAATATGCTCAGTGAAACCTCACCCGGAACTATCACTCTTACATACTCCCAAATATGCTCTGTGTAACCTCACCCGTAATATCACTTACATACTCCCGAATATGCTCAGTGAAATCTCACCCTTCAGTGCCAGTTTTATATACTACCGAATATGCTCAGTGCAAGCTCACCCCGTAGGATCACTCTTATATACTCCCGAATATGCTCTGTGAAACCTCACTCCGTAGTATCACTCTTATATACTCCAGGATATGCTCAGTGAAACCTCACCCCTCAGTACCACTCTTATATACTCCCGAATAAGCTCAGTGAAACCTCACCCCGCAGTATCACTCTTATATACTCCCGAATATGCTCAGTGCAAGCTCACCCCGTAGGATCAATCTTATATACTTCCGAATATGCTCAGTGAAACCTCACCCCACAGTATAACTCTTATTATACTCCGAATATACTCAGTGAAACCTCACCCGCAGTATCACATTTATATACTCACGAATATGCTCATTGAAACCTCACCTGTAGTAATACTATTATTTACTCCCGAATATGCTCAGTGAAACCTCACTCCGTATTATAACTCATATACTCCCGAATATGCTCAGTGAAACCTCACCCCGTAGTATCACTCTTATAATTATACTCCCGAATGTGCTCAGTGAAACCTCAACCGTAGTATCACTCATATACTCCCGAATATGCTCAGTAAAACTTCACCCCATACTCCCGAATATGCTCTGTGAAACCTCACCCCGAACTATCACTCTTACATACTCCCAAATAGGCTCTGTGAAACCTCACCCGCAATATCACTTACATACTCCCGAAGATGCTCAGTGAAACCTCACTCCGCAGTATCACTTTTATATACTCCCGAATGTGCTCAGTGAAACCTCAACCGTAGTATCACTCATATACTCCCGAATATGCTCTGTGAAACCTCACCCCGAACTATCACTCTTAGATACTCCCAAATATGCTCTGTGAAACCTCACCCGTAATATCATTTTTATACTCTCGAAGATGCTCAATGAAACCTCACCCCGCAGTATCACTCTTCTTTACTCCCGAATGTGCTCAGTGAAACCTCAACCGTAGTATCACTTATATACTCCCGAATGTGCTCAGTGAAACCTCAACCGTGGTATCAATCATATACTCCCAAATATGCTAAATAAAACTTCACCCCATACTCACGAATATGCTCAGTGAAACCTCACCCCGAACTATCACTCTTACATACTCCCAAATATGCTCTGTGAAACCTCACCCGTAATATCACTTATATACTCCCGAAGATGCTCAGTGAAACCTCACCCATCAGTATCACTCTTATATACTCCCTAATATACTCAATGAAACCTCATCCCGTAGTATCCCTCTTACATACTCCCGAATATGCTCAGTGAAACCTCACCCGGCAGTATCATTTTTATATACTCACGAATATGCTCAGTGAAACCTCACCCATAGTATCATTATTATATACTCCCGAATATGCTCAGTGAAACCTCACCGCACAGTATCACTTTTATATACTCACGAATATGCTCATTGAAACCTCACCCGTAGTAATACTATTATATACTCCCGAATATGCTCAGTGAAACCTCACCCCGTAGTATCACTCATATACTCCCGAATATGCTCAGTGAAACCTCACCCCGTAGTATCACTCTTATAATTATACTCCCGAATGTGCTCAGTGAAACCTCAACCGTAATATAACTCATATACTCCCGAATATGCTCAGTAAAACTTCACCCTATACTCCCGAATATGCTCAGTGAAACCTCTACCCGAACTATCACTCTTACATACTCCCAAATATGCTCTGTGTAACCTCACCCGTAATATCACTTACATACTCCCGAATATGCTCAGTGAAATCTCACCCCTCAGTGCCAGTCTTATATACTCCCGAATATGCTCTGTGAAACCTCACTCCGTAGTATCACTCTTATATACTCCAGGATATGCTCAGTGAAACCTCACCCCTCAGAACCACTCTTATATACTCCCGAATAAGCTCAGTGAAACCTCACCCCGCAGTATCACTCTTATATACTCCCGAATATGCTCAGTGCAAGCTCACCCCGTAGGATCAATCTTATATACTTCCGAATATGCTCAGTGAAACCTCACCCCAAAGTATACCTCTTATTATACTCCGAATATACTCATTGAAACCTCACCCGCAGTATCACTTTTATATACTCACGAATATGCTCATTGAAACCTCACCTGTAGTAATACTATTATTTACTCCCGAATATGCTCAGTGAAACCTCACTCCGTAGTATCACTCATATACTCCAGATATGCTCAGTGAAACCTCACCCGCAGTATCACATTTATATACTCACGAATATGCTCATTGAAACCTCACCTGTAGTAATACTATTATTTACTCCCGAATATGCTCAGTGAAACCTCACTCCGTATTATTACTCATATACTCCCGAATATGCTCAGTGAAACCTCACCCCGTAGTATCACTCTTATAATTATACTCCCGAATGTGCTCAGTGAAACCTCAACCGTAGTATCACTCATATACTCCCGAATATGCTCAGTAAAACTTCACCCCATACTCCCGAATATGCTCTGTGAAACCTCACCCCGAACTATCACTCTTACATACTCCCAAATAGGCTCTGTGAAACCTCACCCGCAATATCACTTACATACTCCCGAAGATGCTCAGTGAAACCTCACTCCGCAGTATCACTTTTATATACTCCCGAATGTGCTCAGTGAAACCTCAACCGTAGTATCACTCATATACTCCCGAATATGCTCTGTGAAACCTCACCCCGAACTATCACTCTTAGATACTCCCAAATATGCTCTGTGAAACCTCACCCGTAATATCATTTTTATACTCTCGAAGATGCTCAATGAAACCTCACCCCGCAGTATCACTCTTCTTTACTCCCGAATGTGCTCAGTGAAACCTCAACCGTAGTATCACTTATATACTCCCGAATGTGCTCAGTGAAACCTCAACCGTGGTATCAATCATATACTCCCAAATATGCTAAATAAAACTTCACCCCATACTCACGAATATGCTCAGTGAAACCTCACCCCGAACTATCACTCTTACATACTCCCAAATATGCTCTGTGAAACCTCACCCGTAATATCACTTATATACTCCCGAAGATGCTCAGTGAAACCTCACCCATCAGTATCACTCTTATATACTCCCGAATATACTCAATGAAACCTCATCCCGTAGTATCCCTCTTACATACTCCCGAATATGCTCAGTGAAACCTCACCCGGCAGTATCATTTTTATATACTCACGAATATGCTCAGTGAAACCTCACCCATAGTATCATTATTATATACTCCCGAATATGCTCAGTGAAACCTCACCGCACAGTATCACTTTTATATACTCACGAATATGCTCATTGAAACCTCACCCGTAGTAATACTATTATATACTCCCGAATATGCTCAGTGAAACCTCACCCCGTAGTATCACTCATATACTCCCGAATATGCTCAGTGAAACCTCACCCCGTAGTATCACTCTTATAATTATACTCCCGAATGTGCTCAGTGAAACCTCAACCGTAATATAACTCATATACTCCCGAATATGCTCAGTAAAACTTCACCCTATACTCCCGAATATGCTCAGTGAAACCTCTACCCGAACTATCACTCTTACATACTCCCAAATATGCTCTGTGTAACCTCACCCGTAATATCACTTACATACTCCCGAATATGCTCAGTGAAATCTCACCCCTCAGTGCCAGTCTTATATACTCCCGAATATGCTCTGTGAAACCTCACTCCGTAGTATCACTCTTATATACTCCAGGATATGCTCAGTGAAACCTCACCCCTCAGAACCACTCTTATATACTCCCGAATAAGCTCAGTGAAACCTCACCCCGCAGTATCACTCTTATATACTCCCGAATATGCTCAGTGCAAGCTCACCCCGTAGGATCAATCTTATATACTTCCGAATATGCTCAGTGAAACCTCACCCCAAAGTATACCTCTTATTATACTCCGAATATACTCATTGAAACCTCACCCGCAGTATCACTTTTATATACTCACGAATATGCTCATTGAAACCTCACCTGTAGTAATACTATTATTTACTCCAGATATGCTCAGTGAAACCTCACCCGTAGTATCACTCTTATATACTCCCGAATATGCTCAATGAAACCTCACTCAGTAGTATCACTCATATACTCCTGAATATGCTCAAGTTAACCTCACCCCGCATTATCACTCTTATATACTCCCGAATATGCTTAGTGAAACCTCAACCCGCAGTATCACTCTTATATACTCCCGAATATCTGTGCAACCTCACCCCGTAGGATCACTCTTATATACACCCTAATATGCTCAGTGAAATCTCACCCCTCAGTACCACTCTTATATACTCCCGAATATGCTCATTGCAAGCTCAACCCGTAGGATCACTCTTATAAACTCCCGAATATGCTCTGTGAAACCTCACTCCGTAGTATCACTATTATATACTCCAGAATATGCTCAGTGAAACCTCACCCCTCAGTACCACTCTTATATACTCCCGAATATGCTCAGTGAAACTTCAACCCACATTAACACTCTTATATACTCCCGAATATTCTCAGTGCAAGCTCACCCCGTAGGATCACTCTTATATACTTCCGAATATGCTCAGTCAAACCTCACCCCACAGTATCACTTTTATATACTCACGAATATGCTCATTGAAACCTCACCAGTAGTAATACTATTATATACTCCCGAATATGCTCAGTGAAACCTCACTCCGTAGTATCACTCATATACTCCCGAATATGCTCAGTGAAACCTCACCCCGTAGTATCACTCTTATAATTATACTCCCGAATGTGCTCAGCGAAACCTCAACCGTAATATCACTCATATACTCCCGAATATGCTCAGTAAAACTTCACCACATACTCCCGAATATGCTCAGTGAAACCTCACCCCGAACTATCACTCTTACATACTCCCAAATATGCTCTGTGAAACCTCACCCGTAATAATACTTACATACTCCCGAATATGCTCAGTGAAATCTCACCTCTCAGTGCCAGTCTTATATACTACCGAATATGCTCAGTGCAAGCTCACCCCGTAGGATCACTCTTATATACTCCCGAATATGCTCTGTGAAACCTCACTCCGTAGTATCACTCTTATATACTCCAGGATATGCTCAGTGAAACCTCACCCCTCAGTACCACTCTTATATACTCCCGAATAAGCTCAGTGAAACCTCACCCCGCAGTATCACTCTTATATACTCCCGAATATGCTCAGTGCAAGCTCACCCCGTAGGATCACTTATATACTTCCGAATATGCTCAGTGAAACCTCACCCCACAGTATAACTCTTATTATACTCCGAATATACTCAGTGAAACCTCACCCGCAGTATCACTTTTATATACTCACGAATATGCTCATTGAAACCTCACCTGTAGTAATACTATTATTTCCTCCCGAATATGTTCAGTGAAACCTCACTCCGTAGTATCACTCATATACTCCCGAATATGCTCAGTGAAACCTCACCCCGTAGTATCACTCTTATTATTATACTCCCGAATGTGATCAGTGAAACCTCAACCGTAGTATCACTCATATACTCCCGAATATGCTCAGTAAAACTTCACCCCATACTCCCGAATATGCTCTGTGAAACCTTACCCCGAACTATCACTCTTACATACTCCCAAATATGCTCTGTGAAACCTCACCCGCAATATCACTTACATACTCCCGAAGATGCTCAGGGAAACCTCACCCCGCAGTATCACTTTTATATACTCCCGAATGTGCTCAGTGAAACCTCAACCGTAGTATCACTCATATACTCCCGAATATGCTCAGTGAAACCTCAACCGTAGTATCACTCATATACTCCCGAATATGCTCAGTGAAACCTCACCCCGAACTATCACTCTTAGATACTCCCAAATATGCTCTGTGAAACCTCACCCGTAATATCATTTTTATACTCTCGAAGATGCTCAGTGAAACCTCACCCCGCAGTATCACTCTTCTTTACTCCCGAATGTGCTCAGTGAAACCTCAACCGTAGTATCACTTATATACTCCCGAATGTGCTCAGTGAAACCTCAACCGTAGTATCATTCATATACTCCCGAATATGCTCAATAAAACTTCACCCCATACTCACGAATATGCTCAGTGAAACCTCACCCCGAACTATCACTCTTACATACTCCCAAATATGCTCTGTGAAACCTCACCCGTAATATCACTTATATACTCCCGAAGATGCTCAGTGAAACCTCACCCATCAGTATCACTCTTATATACTCCCGAATATACTCAATGAAACCTCAACCCGTAATATCCCTCTTACATACTCCCGAATATGCTCAGTGAAACCTCACCCGGCAGTATCATTTTTATATACTCACGAATATGCTCAGTGAAACCTCACCCATAGTATCACTATTATATACTCCCGAATATGCTCAGTGAAACCTTATTCCGTAGTATCACTCATATACTAACGAATATGCTCAGTGAAACCTCACCCCGCAGTATCACTCTTATATACTCCCGAATATGCTCAGTGAAACCTCACCACGCAGTATCACTCTTATATGCTCTCGAATATGCTCAGTGAAACCTCACTCCGTAGTATCACTCATATACTCCCGAATATGCTCAGTGAAATCTCGCCCCGCAGTATCACTTTTATATACTCCCGAATATGCTCAGTGAAACCTCACCCCGTAGTCTTACTCTGATAAACTCCCGAATATGCTCAGTGAAACCTCACCCCGAAGTATCATTTTTATATACTCACGAATATTCTCAGTGAAACCTCACCCATATTATCACTATGTATATACTCCCGAATATGCTCAGTGAAACCTTATTCCGTAGTATCACTCATATACTACCGAATATGCTCAGTGAAACCTCACCCCGCAGTATCACTCTTATATACTCCCGAATATGCTCAGTGAAACCTCACCCCGTAGTATCACTCTTATATACTCCCGAATATGCTCAGTGAAACCTCACCCCGCAGTATCATTTTTATATACTCACGAATATGCTCAGTGAAACCTCACCCATACTATCACTATTATATACTCCCGAATATGCTCAGTGAAACTTTATTCCGTAGTACCACTCATATACTACCGAATATGCTCAGTGAGCCTCACCCCGCAGTATCGCTCTTATATACTCCCGAATATGCTCAGTGATACCTCGCCACGCAGTATCACTCTTATATACTCTCGAATATGCTCAGTGAAACCTCACTCCGTAGTATCACTCATATACTCACGAATATGCTCAGTGAAACCTCGTCCCGCAGTATCACTCTTATATACTCCCGAATATGCTCAGTGAAACCTCATCCCGTAGTCTCACTCTTATATACTCCCGAATATGCTCAGTGAAACCTCACCCCGTAGTCTCACTCTTATATACTCCCGAATATGCTCAGTGAAACCTCACCCCTAATATCACTTATATACTCCCGAATATGCTCAATGAAACCTCATCCGTACTATCACTCCTATATACTCCCGAATATGCTCAGTGAAACCTCATCCCGAATATGCTCAGTGAAACCTCACCCGCAGTATCACTCTTATTTACTCCCGAATATGCTCAGTGAAACCTCACCACGCAGTATCACTCTTATATGCTCTCGAATATGCTCAGTGAAACCTCACTCCGTAGTATCACTCATATACTCCCGAATATGCTCAGTGAAATCTCGCCCCGCAGTATCACTTTTATATACTCCCGAATATGCTCAGTGAAACCTCACCCCGTAGTCTTACTCTGATAAACTCCCGAATATGCTCAGTGAAACCTCACCCCGAAGTATCATTTTTATATACTCACGAATATTCTCAGTGAAACCTCACCCATAGTATCACTATGTATATACTCCCGAATATGCTCAGTGAAACCTTATTCCGTAGTATCACTCATATACAACCGAATATGCTCAGTGAAACCTCACCCCGCAGTATCACTCTTATATACTCCCGAATATGCTCAGTGAAACCTCACCCCGTAGTATCACTCTTATATACTCCCGAATATGCTCAGTGAAACCTCACCCGGCAGTATCATTTTTATATACTCACGAATATGCTCAGTGAAACCTCACCCATACTATCACTATTATATACTCCCGAATATGCTCAGTGAAACTTTATTCCGTAGTACCACTCATATAATACCGAATATGCTCAGTGAGCCTCACCCCGCAGTATCGCTCTTATATACTCCCGAATATGCTCAGTGATACCTCGCCACGCAGTATCACTCTTATATACTCTCGAATATGCTCAGTGAAACCTCACTCCGTAGTATCACTCATATACTCCCGAATATGCTCAGTGAAACCTCGTCCCGCAGTATCACTCTTATATACTCCCGAATATGCTCAGTGAAACCTCATCCCGTAGTCTCACTCTTATATACTCCCGAATATGCTCAGTGAAACCTCACCCCGTAGTCTCACTCTTATATACTCCCGAATATGCTCAGTGAAACCTCACCCCTAATATCACTTATATACTCCCGAATATGCTCAATGAAACCTCATCCGTACTATCACTCCTATATACTCCCGAATATGCTCAGTGAAACCTCATCCCGAATATGCTCAGTGAAACCTCACCCGCAGTATCACTCTTATTTACTCCCGAATATGCTCAGTGAAACCTCACCCCGCAGTATCACTCTTATATAATCCCGAATATGCTCAGTGAAACCTCACCCCGCAGTATCATTTTTATATACTCACGAATATGCTCAGTGAAACCTCACCCATAGTATCACTATTATATACTCCCGAATATGCTCAGTGAAACCTTACTCCGTAGTATCACTCATATACTCCCGAATATGCTCAATGAAACCTCACCCCGCATTATCACTCTTATATACTCCCGAATATGCTCAGTGAAACCTCACCACGCAGTATCACTCTTATATACTCTCGAATATGCTCAGTGAAACCTTACTCCGTAGTATCACTCATATACTCCCGAATATGCTCAGTGAAACCTCGTCCCGCAGTATCACTCTTATATACTCCCGAATGTGCTCAGTGAAACCTCACCCCGTAGTCTCACTCTTATATACTCCCGAATATGCTCAGGGAAATCTCACCCCTAATATCACTTATATACTCCCGAATATACTCAGTGAAACCTCACCCGGAGGATCACTCTTATATACTCCCGAATATACTCAGTGAAACCTCATCCCGAATATGCTCAGTGAAACCTCACCCGCAGTATCACTCTTATTTACTCCCGAATATGCTCAGTGAAACCTCACCCCGCAGTATCACTCTTATATACTCCCGAATATGCTCAGTGAAACCTCACCCATAGTTTCACTATTATATACTCCCGAATATGCTCAGTGAAACCTCACCCGTAGTATCACTCCTATATACTCCCGAATATACTCAGTGAAACCTCATCCCGAATATGCTCAGTGAAACCTCACCCCGCATTATCACTCTTATATACTCCCGAATATGCTCAGTGAAACCTCACCACGCAGTATCACTCTTATATACTCCCGAATATGCTCAGTGAAACCTCGTCCCGCAGTATCACTCTTATATACTCCCGAATGTGCTCAGTGAAACCTCACCCCGTAGTCTCACTCTTATATACTCCCGAATATGCTCAGTGAAATCTCACCCCTAATATCACTTATATACTCCTGAATATGCTCAATGAAACCTCATCCCGTAGTATCACTCTTATATACTCCCGAATATACTCAGTGAAACCTCACCCGGAGGATCACTCTTATATACTCCCGAATATACTCAGTGAAACCTCATCTCGAATATGCTCAGTGAAACCTCACCCGCAGTATCACTCTTATTTACTCCCGAATATGCTCAGTGAAACCTCACCCCGCAGTATCACTCTTATATACTCCCGAATATGCTCAGTGAAACCTCACCCATAGTATCACTATTATATACTCCCGAATATGCTCAGTGAAACCTCATCCGTAGTATCACTCCTATATACTCCCGAATATACTCAGTGAAACCTCATCCCGAATATGCTCAGTGAAACCTCACCCCGCATTATCACTCTTATATACTCCCGAATATGCTCAGTGAAACCTCACCACGCAGTATCACTCTTATATACTCTCGAATATGCTCAGTGAAACCTTACTCCGTAGTATCACTCATATACTCCCGAATATGCTCAGTGAAACCTCGTCCCGCAGTATCACTCTTATATACTCCCGAATATGCTCAGTGAAACCTCAGCCGTAGTATCACTCTTATATACTCCCGAATATGCTCAGTGAAATCTCGTCCCGCAGTATCACTCTTATATACTCCCGAATATGCTCAGTGAAACCTCACCCCGTAGTCTCACTCTTATATACTCCCGAATATGCTCAGTGAAACCTCGTCCCGCAGTATCACTCTTATATACTCCCGAATATGCTCAGTGAAACCTCACCCCGTAGTCTCACTCTTATATACTCCCGAATATGCTCAGTGAAATCTCACCCCTAATATCACTTATATACTCCTGAATATGCTCAATGAAACCTCACCCGGAGGATCACTCTTATATACTCAAATGCGTCACCATCGTGTTTCAGTAATAACTCCTTAACTATTAAAGGGATTTTGATAAAAGCACACAGAAATGTTCAGCTAGTAAAGATTTATCTAGGTGGTTTTCAAACTTGTCCACGTTGTCATCAATATTAGCAATACGGCTAAGTTTGATAGAGCTCAAATACAAAAAGAAGGTGCTAGGTGTTCACAAGGCAAAATATGTTTTTCGAACGTGGGTTATTTGTTTATCAGCATGCCATAATATAGTAACACACGAGTGATGTCTGATGGTCTACAAGACAGAATATGGCATTTTTCATTCAAAAATAGGCCATAACTCTTATAATATTTCGATCTAGATCATCCGATCTAGCTGCTTTTCAGACTTGTCCAAGCTGTATTGATTTCAACAATCTGGCACAGAATGGTTTAGATTAAATGCAAAATGAAGGTTCTAGAGTGTTAACAAGGCAAAATATATCATTTTTCAATAAACCAAAGACCATATCTCTAGTTTTACTAATCCAATATAATATAGATGGTTTTTACTAATATCAACAATCTGCCCAAGTTTGGTGAAGATCAGATACAAAATAAAGGTGATCGAGTGTTCACAAGGCAATATATGGTTTTCGAACTTGGGTCATTTGTCTATCAGCATGCCTTTACATAGTCACACACGAGTGATGTCTGATGGTAGTACCCGAGGATCGAAATAAGCGCTTCCTTACGATTATATGGAACACCATGACTGTCTTACGATGAACATTTATGCCTTTATGATGAGTACATATGCAATTATGATGAGTACATATGTCTTTATGTGCAGTGGTGGAAACATTATACGCAGGTGTAACGTATTATGTTCAGTACATTCGTCATTATGTGCACTTTTCATTATATGCTATACATCTGACATTATATGCGATACATCTGACATTATATGCGATGCGATACATTTGACATTATATGCGATACATTTGACATTATATGCAGTTCACATCTTATTATATGCAGTGTTATTATATTCAGTGCATTTTTCATTATCTTCCGTTAGTGAGTCTTTATATGCAGATGGTTCGTAATTAGATGGCGTATGAACCGAACAGAAAGATGCTCATCATAAGACAGTCATGGCGTTCCATCTATGCCAGTATATATATATTTTACATGTTGTAAAGGAACACACGACAATCTTGATTTGTTTAAAACTTGCTGCGCCCCGTTAGTTTTGTTACATGACTTGCATATTTGCAAATCCTTATATAGAGGATCTTACATGAGTGACTGTGTATTATTGATTTTAATAAACGAGTTGGATAAAATTATAGGATATGTATCCTATCTTTTTAATCAACGAGTTTCACAGTCACGAATGTAAGATTCTGTTTATCACAAAACACACCTACGATGTGATAGTTTCACTTAAATGTTGTCAATTTACCTTATATATGGCGGCAATCTGTAAGAGAAATCACGACGTCGTTTTGATGTTTACATGGTGATTCGGTCCTCATTTGCATCTGTAATACACTAGTGTATTACGAGAAATAAGTCATGGCTTTATTACACTCCCAGAAGCCATGTTATTACACTCCCAGAAGCCATGTTATTACACTCCCAGAAGTCATGTTATTACACTCCCAGAAGCCATGTTATGCGATAATAATACTTATTTAAATAGTTTAAAGCAAACTGTTATGCATATTACTATGTGTTGATTATATTGCGGCAATAATATACTTAAACCTATGTTAGCATTGTGAAGAAAACTTGCCAGATGGTATTACCTTTCATTTAAATACTGGCAAGTTGGTTAAAAATGGATTAATTAAACGAGGTGAACATACTAAAACACTTCAACATTAGCCATGTGTCGGTGTTTCTTTGCTACTTGTCCTTTTTGTCTTATGTTATGGGGTTTTTTAATTGTTCATTCCTTGCTGTTTCAATTAGTATAAGACATTTTTATTTTTAGAACATTTTATTACCTCTTTATTAGAAATGAATCACGTTGTGATTGTTACATCCATGTTATACTGTATGACTTAACGTGTCTGTTACATCCATGTTATACTGACATCCATGTTATACTGTACGACTTAACGTGTCTGTTACATCCATATTATACTGACATCCATGTTATACTGTACGACTTAACGTGTCTGTTACATCCATGTTAACTTAACGTGTCTGTTACATCCATGTTATACTGACATCCATGTTATACTGTAAGACTTAACGTGTCTCCATTACAAGTTTAAAGTGTCTTTCGCTTCGTGCGATAATGTTCATAGAAATTGAGACAAATGCCAAAACGACATAATATTGAATTCAGAATCACAAAACATTTGCTTTATTTATATAAACAAGAAGGCCACGGCCTACATGACGAGCCTATTATAAAGGTACAGATTTTTTATTTGAACAACACCAATGTCAATCCCAAGAGATATTAAATTAATGCCATTAACAGTGGGGGATGCATGTCGTAGCGGAGACCGGACGTGTCCTATATTTCGTCAAAAGTAGGTCACAGCGACCCGAAATTTTGCCCATGATGTTTGATGCACATAAGGAACATTCTGTTTGATGCACATAAGGAACATTCTGGTGAATTTTGGTGAAAATCCTTTGAGAAAGAAGCATATATGACCTATATTTCGTCGAAAGTAGGTAACATCGACCCGAACTTTTGCGGATGTTAGATGCATATAAATAACATTCTGGTGAAGTTTGGTGAAAATCCTGTGAGGAAAAAGCAAAATACGCATGTCGTAGCGGAGACCGGACGTGACCTATATTTCGTCATAGCGACCCGAAACTGTGCACGTGATGTTGAATCCATATAATGAACATTCTGGCGGAGTTTGGTGAAAATCCTGCAAGTAACGAAGAAAATATTAAGAAATGAAAATCGGTCTCATGAACGGACGGACGGACGGACGAACAAACGAACGGACGAACTGAGACACATACACCCGGACGACATTGTGATCGCTAAGTCGAGATCAGTAAACTGGCTCGACAATTACGTATCCTTTTTTTTTTACTGAGATAGTTGACGTGGAATTGTATGGCCTTCCGATCTGATGTTTGCTTTAACATCTTGGTAGTCGGTGCCTAGCCATTCGTACACAATATGAAAGATACATCAATCTATAACGGACGTTTGTTAGAATATTACGTTTATATATTGATACATTACTGTTGTTTAAGGCTCATAATTAATAGGAGGCATAAGTCCATGTTGTTCGTTGCATTTTGTTTTGTATCAAAACTGGTTTTGGGGATATCTCCACAGTGCAGACAGCCCAATAAATCGAGGGCATTACACGCTCCGTTAAATTCATTGGAACAACGAGCCGTATTATAAACATAACACAATTTGAGAAATCATTATAACAACCACATACACACTGCACACGAACAACTGTTACTAAATAGTAGATGTTACATAGTATACATCCACATACAGTTTAAACAAACTTTTTATTTAAATATAATGATAATATCATATCAGGACATTTGCTAGAAATAGTGCATTACAAAATAAAATTGTTCCCCGTTAATTACGTCTCCTTCCATTGCACTTACTAAACATAGGCACAAATACGCCCACAAACACAGTCACATTTATTCAGAATACGAATGCAATTAAACGAATTGGATTATATATGATTATATATGATTATATATTATTTAACTATTCTATCAAAGCTTCGAGCGGTAATTTGATCAGTAAGCATAGTTCTTCTTTCTTATATTTGTTAATTCTAATAAATTTCCAATGAAAAAAATAACTTGACTCCAATCAACATATCTTGAAAACTGCAATACAACTCACTGAAACTCCAATATACTACTCACTGAAACTGCAATACAACTCACTGAAACTGCAATAAAACTCACTGAAACTGCAACTGCAATACAACTCACTCAAACTGCAATACAACTCACTGTTTTTTATCTGGGTGTGTTGATGACCCGTTTAAAGGGACACATGACAATCTTGAGTTTTCTCAAACTCGCGGCGTCTTTTCTACATTTTCCCAGTCATTACTATTGTGTTTCACTACAACATTGCTGGCACCAGCTGTCATGTATATGGTAGTGTTTCACTACAACATTGCTGGCATCAGCGGCCATGGTGGATTTCCGCGACAACATTGCTGGCACCAGCTGCCATACTAGTGTCCACGACAACATTGCTGGCACCAGCTGTCATGTATATGGTAGTGTTTCACTACAACATTGCTGGCACCAGCTGCCATGGTGGATTTCCGCGACAACATTGCTGGCACCAGCTGCCATACTGGTGTTCACGACAACATTGCTGACATCAGTTGTCATGTAAATGGTAGTGTTCCACGACAACATTGCTGGCATCAGCTGTCATGTAAATGGTAGTGTTCCACGACAACATTGCTGGCATCAGTTGTCATGTATATGGTAGTGTTCACGACAACATTGCTGACACCAGCTGTCCTATATATGATAGTTTTTCACGACAACACTGCTGGCACAAGCTGCCATATATATGGTAGTCTTCACGATATCATTGCTGGCACCAGCTGTCATATATATGGTAGTGTTCACGACAACATTGCTGACACCAACTGTCATATATATGGTAGTTTTCCCCACGACAACATTGCTGACCAGCTGTCATGTATATGGTAGTGTTCACGACAACATTGCTGGCACCATCTGTTGCTGTCACCAGCTGTCATATATATGATAGTTTCACGACAACATTGCTGGCACCAGCTGTCATGTATATGGTAGTGTTCACGACAACATTGCTGACACCGGCTGATATGTATATGGTAGTATTCCACGACAACAATGCTGGCACCAGCTGTCATATATATGGTAGTGTTCACAACAACATTGATATATGGCTAGGTTCACGACAACATTGCTGGCACAAGCTGTCATATATATGGTAGTGTTCACGACAACATTGCTGGCACCAGCTGTCATATATATGGTACGACAACATTGCTGACACGTATATGGTAGTGTTCACGACAACATTGCTGGCACCAGCTGTCATGTATATGGTAGTGTTCACGACAACATTGCTGGCACCAGCTGTCATGTATATGGTAGTATTCCACGACAACATTGCTGGCACCAGCTGTCATATATATGGTAGTGTTCAAGACGACATTGCTGACACCATCTGTCATGTATATGGTAGTGTTTACGACAACATTGCTGGCACCAGCTGTCATGTATATGGTAGTGTTCACGACAACATAGCTGGCACCAGCTGTCATGTATATGGTAGTGTTTACGACAACATTGCTGGCACCAGCTGTCATGTATATGGTAGTGTTTACTACCACATTGCTGGCACCAGCTGTCATATATATGGTAGTATTCACGACAACATTTCTATATGGTAGTATTCACGACAACATTGCTATATGGTAGTATTCACGACAACATTGCTGGCACCAGCTGTCATGTATATGGTAGTATTACACGACAACATTGCTGGCACCAGCTGTCATATATATGGTAGTGTTCACAACAACATTGCTATATGGTAGTGTTCACGACAACATTGCTATATGGTAGTATTCACGACAACATTGTTGGCACCAGCTGTCATGTATATGGTAGTATGTAGTATTCCACGACAACATTGCTGGCACCAGCTGTCATATATGTAGTAGTGTTCACGACAACATTGCTATATGTTAGTGTTCACGACAACATTGCTGGCACCAGCTGTCATGTATATGGTACTGTTCACGACAACATTGCTGGCACCAGCTGTCAGGTATATGGTAGAAATTCCACGACAACATTGCTGGCACCAGCTGTCATATATATGGTAGTGTTCAAGACAACATTGCTGACACCAACAGTCATGTATATGGTAGTGTTTACGACAACATTGCTGGCACCAGCTGTCATGTATATGGTAGCGTTCACGACAACATTGCTGGCACCAGCTGTCATATGTATATGGTAGTGTTAACGACAACATTGCTGGCACCAGGTGTCATGTATATGGTAGTGTTCACTACAACAATGCTGACACCAGCTGTCATGTATATGATAGTATTCACGACAACATTGCTATATGGTAGTATTCACGACAACATTGCTGGCACCAGCTGTCATGTATATGGTAGTGTTCACTACAACATTGCTGACACCAGCTGTCATGTATATGATAGTATTCACGACAACATTGCTATATGGTAGTATTCACGACAACATTGCTGACACCAGCTGTCATGTATATGGTAGTATTCACGACAACATTGCTGGCACCAGCTGTCATGTATATGGTAGTGTTCACGACAACATTGCTGGCACCAGCTGTCATGTATATGGTAGTATTCACGACAACATTGCTGGCACCAGGTGTCATGTATATGGTAGTGTTCCACGACAACATTGCTGGCACCAGCTGTCATATATATGATAGTGTTCCACGGCAACATTGCTGGCACCAGCTGTCATATATAGTAATGTTCACGACAACATTGCTGGCACCAGCTGTCATCACCTGTCATGTATATGGTAGTTTTCCACGACAACATTGCTGGTACCAGCTGTCATGTATATGGTAGTGTTCACGACAACATTGCTTACACCAGCTGTCATATATATGGTAGTGTTCCATGACAACATTGCATGCATCAGTTGTCATGTATATGGTAGTGTTCACGACAACATTGCTGACACCAGCTCTCCTATATATGATAGTATTTCACGACAACACTGCTTGCACAAGCTGTCATGTATATGGTAGTGTTCACGATATCATTGCTGGCACCAGCTGTCATATATATGGTAGTATTCACGACAACATTGCTATATGGTAGTATTCACGACAACATTGCTGACACCAGCTGTCATGTATATGGTAGTATTCACGACAACATTGCTGGCACCAGCTGTCATGTATATGGTAGTGTTCACGACAACATTGCTGGCACCAGCTGTCATGTATATGGTAGTATTCACGACAACATTGCTGGCACCAGGTGTCATGTATATGGTAGTGTTCCACGACAACATTGCTGGCACCAGCTGTCATATATATGGTAGTGTTCCACGGCAACATTGCTGGCACCAGCTGTCATATATAGTAATGTTCACGACAACATTGCTGGCACCAGCTGTCATCACCTGTCATGTATATGGTAGTTTTCCACGACAACATTGCTGGTACCAGCTGTCATGTATATGGTAGTGTTCACGACAACATTGCTTACACCAGCTGTCATATATATGGTAGTGTTCCATGACAACATTGCATGCATCAGTTGTCATGTATATGGTAGTGTTCTCGACAACATTGCTGACACCAGCTCTCCTATATATGATAGTATTTCACGACAACACTGCTTGCACAAGCTGTCATGTATATGGTAGTGTTCACGATATCATTGCTGGCACCAGCTGTCATATATATGGTAGTATTCACGACAACATTGCTGGCACCAACTGTCATATATATGGTAGTTTTCCCCACGACAACATTGCTGACACCAGCTGTCATGTAATTGGTAGTGTTCCTCGACAACATTGCTGGCACCGGCTGTCATGTATATGGTAGTGTTCACGACAACATTGCTGGCACCAGCTATCATGTATATGGTAGTGTGCACGACAACATTGCTGGCACCAGCTGTTGCTGGCACCAGCTGTCATATATATGGTAGTGTTCACGACAACATTACTGACACCAGCTGTCATGTATATGGTAGTATTCCACGACAACATTGCTGGCAACAGCTGTCATATATATGGTAGTGTTCACAACAACATTGCTGGCACCAGCTGTCATGTATATGGTAGTGTTCACGACAACATTTCTGGCACCAGCTGTCATATATATGGCACGATAACATTGCTGACACGTATATGGTAGTGTTCACAACAACATTGCTATATGGTAGTGTTCACGACAACATTGCTGACACCAGCTGTCATGTATATGGTAGTGTTCACGACAACATTGCTGGCACCAGCTGCCTTGTATATGGTAGTGTTCACGACAACATTGCTGGCACCAGCTGTCATGTATATGGTAGTATTCCACGACAACATTGCTGGCACCAGCTGTCATATATATGGTAGTGTTTACGACAACATTGCTGGCACCAGATGTCATGTAATATGGTAGTGTTCACGACAACATTGCTGACACCAGCTGTCATGTATATGGTAGTGTTTACGACAACATTGCTGACACCATCTTTCATGTATATGGTAGTGTTTACGACAACATTGCTGACACCAGCTGTCATGTATATGGTAGTGTTTACGACAACATTGCTGGCACCAGCTGTCATGTATATGGTAGTGTTCACTACAACATTGCTGGCACCAGCTGTCATGTATATGGTTGTATTCACGACAACATTGCTTTATGGTAGTATTCACGAAAACATGGCTGGCACCAGCTGTCATGTATATGGTAGTGTTCACTACAACATTGCTGGCACCAGCTGTCATGTATATGGTAGTACTCACGGCAACATTGCTATATGGTAGTATTCGCGACAACATTGCTGGCACCAGCTGTCATGTATATGGTAGTGTTCACGACAACATTGCTGGCACCAGCTGTCATGTATATGGTAGTGTTCACGACAACATTGCTGGCACCAGATGTCATGTATATGGTAATGTTTACGACAACATTGCTGGCTCCAGCTGTCATGTATATGGTAGTATTCACGACAACATTGCTATATGGTAGTATTCACGACAACATTGCTGGCACCAGCTGTCATGTATATGGTAGTATTCCACGACAACATTGCTGGCACCAGCTGTCATATATATGATAGTGTCACAACAACATTGCTATATGGTAGTGTTCACGACAACATTGCTATATGGTAGTATTCACGACACCAGTGTTGGCACCAGCTGTCATGTATATGGTAGTATGTAGTATTCCACGACAACATTGCTGGCACCATCTGTCATATATATAGTAGTGTTCACGACAACATTGCTATATGTTAGTGTTCACGACATCATTGCTGGCACCAGCTGTCATGTATATGGTACTGTTCACGACAACATTGCTGGCACCAGCTGTCAGGTATATGGTAGAAATTCCACGACAACATTGCTGGCACCAGCTGTCATATGTATGGTAGTGTTCAAGACAACATTGCTGACACCAACTGTCATGTATATGGTAGTGTTTACGACAACATTGCTGGCACCAGCTGTCATGTATATGGTAGTGTTCACGACAACATTGCTATATGGTAGTATTCACGACAACATTGCTGGCACCAGCTGTCATGTATATGGTAGTGTTCACGACAACATTGCTGGCACCTGCTGTCATGTATATGGTAGTACTCACGGCAACATTGCTATATGGTAGTATTCGCGACAACATTGCTGGCACCAGCTGTCATGTATATGGTAGTGTTCACGACAACATTGCTGGCTCCAGCTGTCATGTATATGGTAGTATTCACGACAACATTGCTATATGGTAGTATTCACGACAACATTGCTGGCACCAGCTGTCATGTATATGGTAGTATTCCACGACAACATTGCTGGCACCAGTTGTCATATATATGATAGTGTCACAACAACATTGCTATATGGTAGTGTTCACGACAACATTGCTATATGGTAGTATTCACGACAACATTGTTGGCACCAGCTGTCATGTATATTGTAGTATGTAGTATTCCACGACAACATTGCTGGCACCAGCTGTCATATATATAGTAGTGTTCACGACAACATTGCTATATGTTAGTGTTCACGACAACATTGCTGGCACCAGCTGTCATGTATATGGTAGTGTTCACGACAACATTGCTGGCACCAGCTGTCAGGTATATGGTAGAAATTCCACGACAACATTGCTGGCACCAGCTGTCATATGTATGGTAGTGTTCAAGACAACATTGCTGACACCAACTGTCATGTATATGGTAGTGTTTACGACAACATTGCTGGCACCAGCTGTCATGTATATGGTAGTGTTCACGACAACATTGCTATATGGTAGTATTCACGACAACATTGCTGGCACCAGCTGTCATGTATATGGTAGTGTTCAAGACAACATTGCTGGCACCAGCTGTCATGTATATGGTAGTATTCACGACAACATTGCTGGCACCAGCTGTCATGTATATGGTAGTATTCACGACAACATTGCTGGTACCAGCTGTCATGTATATGGTAGTTTTCACGACAACAGTGCTATATGGTAGTGTTCACAACAACATTGCTTGCACCAGCTGTCATATATATGGTAGTGTTTACGACAACATTGATGGCACCAGTTGTCATGTATATGGTAGTGTTCACTACAACATTGCTGGCACCAGCTGTCATGTATATGGTAGTGTTTACGACAGCATTGCTATATGGTAGTATTCACGACAACATTGCTGGCACCAGCTGTCATGTATATGATATTATTCACGACAACATTGCTATATGGTAGTATTCACGACAACATTGCTGGCAACAGCTGTCATGTATATGATATTATTCACGACAACATTGCTATATGGTAGTATTCACGACAACATTGCTGGCACCAGCTGTCATGTATATGGTATTATTCCACGACAACATTGCTATATGGTAGTATTCACGACAACATTGCTGGCACCAGCTGTCATGTATATGGTAGTGTTTACGACAACATTGCTATATGGTAGTATTCACGATAACATTGCTGGCACCAGCTGTCATGTAAATGGTAGTATTCACGACAACATTGCTGGTACAAGCTGCCATGTATATGGTAGTATTCACTACAACATTGCTGGCACCAGCTGTCATGTACATGGTAGTGTTCACGACAACATTGCTATATGGTAGTATTCACGACAACATTGCTGGCACCAGCTGTCATGTATATGATAGTATTCACGACAACATTGCTGGCACCAGCTGTCATGTATATGGTAGTGTTCACGACAACATTGCTGGCACCAGCTGTCATGTATATGGTAGTGTTCACGACAACATTGCTGGCACCAGCTGTCATGTATATGGTAGTGTTCATGACAACATTGCTGGCACCAGCTGTCATGTATATGGTAGTGTTTACGACAACATTGCTGACACCAGCTGTCATGTATATGGTAGTATTCACGACAACATTGCTATATGGTAGTATTCACGACAACATTGCTGGCACCAGCTGTCATGTATATGATAGTGTTCACGACAACATTGCTATATGGTAGTATTCACGACAACATTGCTGGCACCAGCTTTCATGTATATGGTAGTATTCAAGACAACATTGCTGGCACCAGCTGTCATGTATATGATAGTGTTCACGACAACATTGCTAACACCAGCTGTCAATGTATGTCTATGATATAAATATGTGTTTATTGAATGAGTCCAAAATCAGTCTTTTTAGTTTATTTTTTTTCCATTTTGTTTAATTTTATTATTATTGTTTTGTTTTATTAATTGTTATTGTGCCGAAAGACCCACATGTATCCCTTTATTTATCATTTTGGTATCATTACACCTATTATTACGTCCTAGAGTTATATAGAAAATTAAGGATATATTGCATTTCATAATAATAAATAAAATAATTAATAAGCATTTGAAATATATGTTCATAACAGAAATCAACAGTTTAAACTATTTTTCTAAGTTTTTGACCAAACAAATACATTAAGGGATTCGCGAACCTTTGGGGACCCTTTTAAAAATAAGGTGAAATGTATCAAATAGACTTATACCTGCGATACGCATCAATAATACATTTTTATTGAACTATTCTAGAAATTAGCCGGGTTTTGTTGTTGGTTTTTTTTTCCAAAAGAGTCACATGTATCCCTTTCTTTATTTATTATTTCATAGAAAGGTATCATTAGACTTAAATAGGTAAACGAAATAATAAATACGCATTTAAAATATATATTTTATTGTATTATTCCAGAAATCAGCAGTTTTAGTTTTTCCACCGACATTTTGACCGCAAAAAAATCATTTTTTGAATTCATGAACCTTTTGGGACCCTTCTAAAAATACGAAGAAATATATAACATACATTTGAGGAAAGTTTGGTGCTTTTGTCCGGTGTGTCTAGATTGGGTCCAAAATCGTGAGTTTTGATCCCTAGCTTATAGATCCAGAAATTACACAACAGCAGTACTCGAACGTGATTATAAATACCATCAAAGGAATCGGGGTCAGTTGTTATGGAAAATGTATAGCAAAACATTACCGATACGCTGTGCATAGGTGCCAGAAATAGAGCCGATCTCTTTATTTTTAGTAATATAAATCTTTATAAATCAAAATATGTTTAATCTTCAAAATGTTTATACATGTAACTTATATGGATACAAACTTTTCGAAAAGTAAAAAATCGAGTTTCACTACAGATTCGTATTATATAATAGTCATAGAGACAGGACTCGCTAGAATTTAAACCGTATAACGTTTCTCAGAAGCCTTACAAAATACTTGATAATAGTGCATGCATGCACGGAGACATCATGGGCGCTATCGTCACATAAGTCATCTTTGCACGGAGTCCATGGGACCAAAAACGGACTTAAAGACATCCCACCACCCTAATCCATCCTACAGAAATAGTGGGGGCATAATTATGATTGTTTTTTTCATGCATTGTGAGAAGTACGAGAACTTCATGCAAAATTGGAGATTGGTATGTACCGTTATATTATGAGGCCCCGACAAACAATTTTAAATCCGATTTAATTATTTCTAAATTGTATGTGTAACAGTACCGACATGATTTAATTTCAATATTTTTAGTATTGAATTTGCAGATTTTACCTTTTTAATCTGCCATATTTTAATGTTTCTATTCGAAACAGTAAAATGAACATTTATCAATTGTAAAGAAACATTGCACATTGTAGTTTTATATAAAATTATGTCAGGGCCTCAATAAATATTTTCCACAGTAGAGGATTAACAAGTTTGTGATCCTCTCTAGCTGTAAAGTGTCCTTGATCTTTTGATTCTGGTGTGATGTCTTTAAACATCACACATAAAGAGCAGATTGTGTGTAGCAGGCTCTAACGTATTCCTAACGGGCCTCAACTGCACTGAAAGGTATGTCTCATAACAGAGAGTCAACGTTTCACTTCACGGTATGCCACTAAATATTCGAAATACAAACTTTTTTCGTAAAAGGATACACACACGAATGTACACTTCAATAATTTTAAATCAAACATTTGCTTTTCGTTCAATATCCGTGTCATCCTACCATCGCACTTTTATAAATTGCTCGGTTTCATTCTATTATTTCACGCTGTTGGCCTTGTAGAAGGTGAAAACCTCTAGTTGATTAAGGTATTCAGTTTCATTAAATTATAAATGATACACAAATGATATTTTAACTTTTAAAAATGACAATTTAACATGCAATTTAGGCCCCCTGTATGTATAATTACAATTTTTGCGCAGACAATCGCTGTGTGAATGGATATGATATTATTGATATCTTTAACTCTTTTTAAGATTTTTTTCAAGGCTTTGTTAAAGGGGGTCTGTATTTAAAAGTGTTATTGCTGATAAAAATCCTATTTAGGCTAAAAACTACCAATTACGCGATAATCGTTTGTCGATTTCTTCCATGGGTATTACAGAACGTGATATTGACAAATGCTGGCATATCTTCAAACTTAACAAATTTGGACACCCTAGACACTTTTTAAAATGATAAAAAATCAAAATTAATGTTAGTGTATTCATACACACCTTATAAGCCCAACAGACATAAACACACGTAAAGTAAATATATAAAGATTGATATCAACTCCTTAAAGGATATTTTCCCCCCGGGTATCTCAACAGCATTAACAACATCTAAACATACAAGTATATTTTTTCAATCAAATAGCTTTCTCGTAAGGTGTACTCGTCTTCCGTGCAATTAGTTATACCTCTTAATGACGATGTGACATTTGAAAATGACGGAAACAGTTTTAAACATGAGTGGTATTTGGTAGTAAACTGTCATCAAGGAGTCCCGCGATAAATAACGCGGAATGCAGGAAACTCTCATGAAAATGAGACAATGTGCAGATGTATATCCTCCAACAAACATTCAAATTTACTGAAATAAGAAGTTATTTAAGACAGGTGGTATGCGAGTAATAGCAAAGGAAAAGAAACAAGGAGTCATATTACACAAATGAGTGCAGTTGGTGTATTGCTGCATAAATGATCCTTTGAAATGGCCACAGACCTAATAACAATATTTTTTATTATTTTAATATGTCTGTGTACTGTCCTAGACACTGCTGGAACGGAACATTTAACATATTCTGTTTTCTCTTTGAACTGGTATATATATTGGTATTATGATATTTAGTAGCGGACGTGATTGAATACCGTGCTTTTGCATGTGTCTAAAATGGTATTTAATAGCTGAAGAAATCTCATTTATTTAATCCTCGAAGTCGAACCTTTCCGTAGTAGCCGCAAAATATAAACGATTTACGCGATACCGTGGATGACGCGACACCGTGGATGAAGCGATACCGAGGATGAAGCGATACCGTGGATGAAGCTATCTTTCTTCTGTCACCCAAATCACGCTGCATTTGTAGCAATTAATTTATGCATACCTAAATGTAATAATTAGATAACTCGCATGCTCTAATTAATTGGTATACCGAGGATGAAGCGATACCGTGGATGAAGCTATCTTTCTTCTGTCACCCAAATCACGCTGCATTTGTAGCAATTAATTTATGCATACCTAAATGTAATAATTAGATAACTCGCATGCTCTAATTAATTGGTATATGAGCAGATGACCAGGAGTTAAGGCTGTAAGTCGCCCCGCACCCCCAACCCCACCCCCACTCACCAATCTGTTCAACATATCCGACCACCAACCCAAAAAAGGTAAATAAAAAAGTATAGAACTGGATTTAACAAATACCCTGAAATCGTTTAAACTCAGTTTCACCAATAACAACGTTACAATAAAACAAATAATTACTCTATAATTATTTCCCGTGTCTAAACGAGACAATTATTTATATGACAAACAAAGCTATATCACTTTATTATAATATCGTACAAGTTGTGCCACAACATCGTAATAGCTCAAACAGCAAAGCATCTATCGAAATGATTACACTATTACTTTTGGCAATCCATTTTGATTAATTCCTGGAAGGATTATGATATACCCTTACCTGGTTCATCATGCTATGAAATCACAATATCCTTAGATGTGTGGTTAGTAACTTATTCGACATGCTATATATTTGGTTCACTTGCAATTTCAAATGACAAGATATGTAAATGGTTTACCTATACGCACATGGATTCACGTGTTAATTAACTTAGAGCACACCATTATCCATGTTACGCAATTGTCATTATCTCTAACGCAATTGTCATTATCTCTAACGCAGTTGTCATTATCTCTAACGCAATTATCATTATCTCTAACGCAATTGTCATTATAACTTAACGCAACTCAATTTTCATTATAACGCAACTGTCATTTATCCATGGCACCGTTTAAAAGACAACCAACTCATACATCGCAAGTATACCACTATTTCATAAATAACTGAAACAATTGTCGTTTTTACGTATTAATTTAAGTCTTAAAATAGTAAAGACGATATATTTGAATGGAACACGTGAGATGTATATATACATACCCCAAAGGCATCGTACACCGCAATTCGACAGAGGCATGTGAGGCAGTAACACTACACAATGTGAACCGTTGGTGATACGATCCCAGACATAATATAAACTTTCCTTATTATAAAATATTTTAAAACCTTACCACATTATATAACTTACCACAAGTGTCGGTAAATACATCTCCGTAAAATAGCATCGAATCCAAAAAAACTAAGTACGTGTTTATGCACAAAACTCTATCTTGCCACAATCAAAGGCACACTCTTTTATTCCAAAACTCCATCAATAGCAATGCTGCATTATCCGCTACATGCGATACATGTGATGCAAGACAAAATTGCAAATCCCAATTCATGATAAATCCACGTAAATACTAGTCCGCTTCATATTCAATTACTTTGCTTATATCTCTCTCTGTTAAGTTAGTTTTCCAATAATAATCCAAAGGCGTACGACACGGGCACACTACCAATTATCTCCAGAGTTTAACAACTCGGTTACAACAGTAGGAGTAAAGTGGTTTTCACAGCGATATATTGTGTCTGCTTGGAACGACATACACCGAGAAAGCCATCCAATCAAAGTATTCAGTTTAGTGAAGCAGTGTGGCGATGCTGCAGTGTGGCGATGCTGCTTTATGTTGGCAGTAAGTTGTTTAAGATTACCTGACTAAGTTTACCATACAGTGTGCAAGAATTCAACTTGTTCACCACGCCGCTGACGGCAGTGTGCCAGTTTAGACGAACACTTCATCTCTATAGCCGTCTCATTAACCACACACGTATCACCTTACAGTAGATTATCATTTCTTAACCCAACTGTCATAGATAAGAATTAATAATCTTATCTAGGCTTTTCTAAACGAATTCTGATATAATCAACGATGTTTAGAGATAAATCGTACGATGGGCACTTGCTTTTGGTATAAGTCTATAATTATCACCTTAGCCAAAGCGGTCACATGCACACTTTAATTCCATGGTAAATAGTAAACGAAAGCTGACCGAGGATGAGTGCTATATATGTAAACTAAATCAATTTGTTTCAGTCTCATATTTTGATATAAGTGATTAATTTGTTGATTAACTGTTGAACACCTTGTAATATTTCGGTTTTCAACCATCGAACCTTTGTGTTCTCTACATACGTATTGCGAAAGTCATTTTTCCTTTCTTTTTATTTAAAAGATCAGAAGAAATATGTTTGACATATGTTCGATACTTCTTTTCTATTAATTTCCATGAATGTGACTTTTAATTGGTTAGTATAATGCTCAATATATTACAAAAATATTTGACAATTTATGTCAGAGTCAGTTTAGTAATCATATTCAAAACAACATGTATGATATGTTTACACCGGTATGCTAAACGTTTGTATTAGTGTTGTTTGTTTTGGCGTTTAGCATATTGGGGTTCAAGGAAAATTAAAAAGTGTACCATATTGTGATCGTAACAGTACTTAACAAAGCGTACCATATTGTGATCGTAACAGTACTTAACAAAGCGTACCATATTGTGATCGTAACATTACTTAACAAAGCGTACCATATTGTGATCGTAACAGTACTTAACAAAGCGTACCATATTGTGATCGTAACAGTACTTAACAAAGTGTACCATATTGTGATCGTAACAGTACTTAACAAAGTGTACCATATTGTGATCGTAATATTACTTAACAAAGCGTACCTTAGCGTCAATAATAAGCAGTTAATGTCACGAAGATACTTCCGTATGTCACGAAGATACTTCAGTATGACATACGTTAATGTCACGAAGATACTTCAGTATAACACGTAGATACTTCAGTATGACATACGTTAATGTCACGAAGATACTTCAGTATGTCACGAAGATACTTCAGTATGACATACGTTAATGTCACGAAGATACTTCAGTATGTCACGTAGATACTTCAGTATGTCACGAAGATACTTCAGTTTGACATACGTTAATGTCACGAAGATACTTCAGTATGTCACGAAGATACTTCAGTATGTCACGAAGGTACTTCAGTATGTCACAAAGATACTTTAGTATGATATACGTTAATGTCACGAAGAAACTTCGGTATGGTTAATGTCACGGAGATACTTCAGTATGTCACGAAGATACTTCAGTATGTCACGAAGATACTTCAGTATGACATACTGTGTCACGAAGATACTTCAGTATGGTTAATGTCACGGAGATACTTCAGTATGTCACGAAGATACCTCAGTATGTCACGAGGATACTTCAGTATGACATACTGTGTCACGAAGATACTTCAGTATGGTTAATGTCACGGAGATACTTCAGTATGTCACGAAGATACTTCAGTATGTCACGAAGATACTTCAGTATGACATACTGTGTCACGAAGATACTTCAGTATGGTTAATGTCACGGAGATACGTCAGTATGTCACGAAGATACTTCAGTATGTCACGGAGATACTTCAGTATGACATACTGCTTAGGAATTAAGGCAATCAGAAACCCATTTACGACAGCTCCATATCTTACACATGGAACGCATTCCATGGTAAAATGATACTATTTCTGTGTAGAAACAAAAGCAATTGTCATATTTGATTGCGTGTAATTTTAATATTGTAAATTACCATAACTCTACAGTATTAATGGTCTTGCAGTAAAATAATATCAATTAAACCGTTTAGTATCACGTATATTATTAATACCGTATGATATAATGCTAATATAAGAGTTTAGTGATGTGCATCTATGTAAGAGTTTAGTGGTGTGCATCTATATAAGAGTTTAGTGATGTGCATCTATATAAGAGTTTGGTGATGTGCATCTATATAAGAGTTTAGTGATGTGCATCTATATCGCTCTACTCCTGCTATTGTATTATACAATGATCACTCCCGATGTCAGTTATACAATGACCACTCCCGATGTCAGTTATACAATGACCACTCCCCATGTCAGTTATACAATGATCACTCCCCATGTCAGTTATACAATGATCACTCCCCATGTCAGTTATACAATGATCACTCCCCATGTCAGTTATACAATGATCACTCCCCATGTCAGTTATAACCAAACACACGCTCACAATTTTAACTGACGCCAGAAGGACATCTCCCAACGTCAACTGGAGTCAGAAAAAAGGACAAGGTCAGCAAAAAATAAGACCTGCTGGTTATCTTAAAGAGGCTTGCCTCAGGAATTGAACGAGATACAATAGATGACCAAAGTTAGATACAATAGATGACCAAAGTTAGATACAATAGATCACCAAAGTGCATTTAAAGAAGTCTGAAATAATAAAACCATTCGTTATTCGTATAAACAAAGATATGTATTCACCGAGTTTTATCAATACATTATGACTTTTTCTTGTTCTATACTGAAAGGAAAAAAGAAACGCAGGGTGCGTATTTCCGCTATATATTGCATATACTGCACACTTAATTCCATATATATTCCAAGGAAATCCGAAGATGTTTTGTAAAAAAAAAAGTGCAATTAGTTAGCGAAAGGACACAACTGTGATGTTGTAGACGTTTTAATCACAGTACACGTTGTAACAAGAAATTCATAAATGCTGAAGTTCCTCTTTAAAAAATTGAGCCAGTTCAGTACTGTATTTAATGTTAAGTGATTACAACATTTAAAGCCTAAGTTTGCTCACCTGCTTGAGCCAAATGCGCATTCTGACGATAATGAAACTTTAAAGGGGTAACCATTGGTGTGTTCAGTGCTGTTTAAACCTTCTTTCTAAAAGGACAGGCCTAATGTCGCCCTGTACCATTCGATTAGCAGTAGCATATTAAACATACAATATATAGCGGAAATACGCACCCTGCGTTTCTTTTTCCTTTCAGTATAGTTATGTGTTTCCTCACTTATGGAAAACCGTCGTGAGACCGTTGTCATCGCTTATACCCGATTGTTTTAAAACATGCTACAGGCAATAAAACCTACTGGTCGGAAAGTTGATATTAATTTGTTATTATTAAAAGCAAATGTTACATCATACGACGATAATGTACAATTACGGTCTAACGATGTTTTCCAAAATTTAAGCCAACGACAAATGCACATTTCAGTTGGAGACTGCGAGGCTACTCCCAAATTCAATCATTTTAGAGAGACTACTTTAGAGCGACTACTCTCATTTCAACAGAATCATCGCGACAATTGTCAGTTTCAATTGGAGTCGTCTCTCAATTTCAATTGGAGCCGGTAAGATGACTCTCAATTTCAATTGGAGCCGGTAAGATGACTCTCAATTTCAATTGGACCGGTGAGACGACCCTCAATTTCAATTGGAGCCGGTGGGGCGACTCTCAATTTCAACTGGAGGCGGTAAGACGACTCTCAATTTCAACTGGGGCCTGGAGCCGGTGAGACGACTCTCAATTTCAATTGGACCGGTGAGACGACCCTCAATTTCAATTGGAGCCGGTGGGGCGACTCTCAATTTCAATTGGAGGCGGTAAGACGACTCTCAATTTCAATTGGAGCCGGTAAGATGACTCTCAATTTCAATTGGACCGGTGAGACGACCCTCAATTTCAATTGGAGCCGGTGGGGCGACTCTCAATTTCAACTGGAGGCGGTAAGACGACTCTCAATTTCAACTGGGGCCTGGAGCCGGTGAGACGACTCTCAATTTCAATTGGAGCCAGTGAGACGACTCTCAATTTCAATCGGAGGCAAAGCGAAAATACCGGTTTTAACTATTCTTTATGTCATAAATAGACAAAATATAATTTCATATTGAGTGAAAAAGAAAAAAAGAAATTAAAAAAAACAAAAAAACAATTGTAATCAAGTTAATGCTTGTTTTGACGGAGCAAAATAAATTGGTTCCATTTAAAATCAGACAGTACTCGGTCTGAATCAAAGAAAAACTCATAATTACCATTAGAATCAAAGAGACAACCATCAGTTCCATCAAAGTGAGAAACTGGAGTCAAAGAAACTCAACCCAATGTTAACTCGAGTTAAAGATAACAATTTGAGTCAGAAAAACATGCAAAAAATACATTCTAAAAGACAAGTTTCAATTTTGAACCGATTAATAAAACGAAAGATAACCTCCTGAGTTTTACACGGTCATTGAGAAAAATCCTAATAACAACTGAGTAAAAGAACTAATTTCCAATTTTAGTATGAGCCAACGAGAGAGACAGTCTAATCTTAAATGGAACCAAAGAGAACATTTTCAATTTTAGAGTGAAAAATACTACTCCAATCTCAACCAGAATCAGAGATACATGTTCCAGTTTCAACTCTAGTCAGAGGGACAAGTCACATGTTCAAATAAAGTCAGAAAATGTACTCATATTTCGACTAGAGTCAGGGAGACTGCTCACAATTTAATCTAGAGTCAGACAGATAAGTAACATTTGAAATAGTCAGGGAGATAAATTCCAATTGAGACAAGACACAATTTCAACGAGAGTCAGAGAGACAAGTCACAAGTTAGTTCAACTAGAGTCAGAACGACAAGTTACAAATTCAAATATGGTCAGAATGACAAGCCACAATTTAAACTTAAGTCAGAGAGATAAGTTACAATTTGAACTAGAATCAGAGAAATAAGTTACAATTTGAACTAGAGCAGAAAGACAAGTCACATTATCAACCAGAGTCAGAGGGACACGTTAAATTTAACTAGAGTCAGAGAGACAAGTCAAAAATTGAACTAGTCAGAGAAAACAATTTTAACTACAGTCAGAGAGACAATGTACAACTTGAACTAGTCAGAGAAACAAGTCACAAATAGAACTAGAGTCAGAGAGACATGTCACAATATCGCATAGAGACAGAGAGATAATTTACAATTTCAACTACAGTCAGAGAGATAAGTCAACATTATTATAAAATCAAAAAATTAAAGAAATTCTATTGGATCAAGGCTGGTCACATGATTCCTGCTAAAAAGACGTATTGACCTGAGAAATGTATATTGACTTTTCGTATTGACTCAAAGGCGTGGCTAAAATAAAAATGCGCGAGCGAACGTGAATAGGTACGAATGTACAATAGAATGACGTCATCGGGATCAACGAAATGTCAGCCGACAGGTTTGTATTTTGATAGCTGATGAAAAGAAGAAAATAATTTTCTTTAATTTTTTGATTTTATGATAAAACTATTGTTGCCTTTTGAATTCGGTCTATACATGGTTTTATTGACCCGAGAAAAGGCATATTGACCTCGGTATCGACCTCATCAAAAGGCAATCATTGTATAATATCAGCTTCAAGACAAGTCACAACTAGAGTCATATAGACAAGTTACAATTACAAATAGAATCAGAGAGACAAGTCACGATTTCAAATAGAGTCATAGACATGTCCCAATTTCAACTTAAGTCAGAGAGATAAGATACAATTTCAACTAGAGTCAGAGAGACATGTCCCAACTTCAGCTGAAGTCAGAAAGACAAGTCACAATATCAACTTAAGTCAGAGAGATTGAACTAGAATCAGAGAGAGAAGTCCCAATATTATCTAGAGTCAGAGAGACATGTTCCAAATTCAGTTCGAGTCAGAGAGATAATTTACAACTTCAACTAGAGTCGGAGAGACACGTCACAAGTTCATCTAGAGTCAGAAAGACAAGTTACAATATGAACTGGTGTCAAAGTGACATGTCCCAATTTCAACTCAGAGAGATAAAATACAATTTGAACTAGACTAAGAAAAACAAGTTACAATTTAAACTAGAGTCAGAGAGACACGTCATAATTTCACCTAGAGTCCGATAGATATGTCCCATTTTCAGCTAGAGTCAGATATATATGTCACAATATCAGCTAGAGTCAGAGAGACATGTCCCAATGTCAGCTAGAGTCGGACAGACAAGTCACAATTTCAGCTAAAGTCAGAGGGATATGTCCTCATTTCAACTAGAGACAGAGAGATAAGTCACATATCAGCTAGAGTCAGAGAGATATGTTCCCATTTTTAGCTAGCATCAGATAGACGAGTCACAATTTCAACTAGAGTCAGATAGACATGTCCCAATTTCAGCTAGAGTCAGAGAGGCAAGACGCAATTTCAACTAGTCAGAGAGATATGTCCCAATTTCAGCTAGAGTCAGAGAGACAAGACGCAATTTCAACTAGCGTCAAAGAGACATGTCCCAATTTCAGCTAAATTCAGAGAGGCAAGACGCAATTTTAACTAGAGTCAGAGAGGCATGTTCCAATTTCAGCTAGAGTCAGAGAGATATGTCCCAATTACAACTAGAGTCAGGGAGGCAAGACGCAATTTCAACTAGAGTCAGAGAGACATGTCCCTATTACAGCTAGAGTCAGAGTGGCAAGACGCAATTTCAAGAGAGGCAAGACGCAATTTCAACTAGAGTCAGAGAGACATGTTCCAATTTCAGCTAGAGTCAGAGAGATATGTCCTAAATTCAGCTAGAGTCAGAGAGGCAAGACGCAATTTCAACTAGAGTCAGAGAGACATGTCCCAATTTCAGCTAGAGTCTGACAGAGAGACATGTCCCAATTTCAGCTAGAGTAAGAGAGATATGTCCCAAATTCAGCTAGAGTCAGAGAGGCAAGGCGCAATTTCAACTAGAGTCAGAGAGACATGTTCCAATTTCAGCTAGGGTCAGAGAGACATGTCCCAATTTCAGCTAGAGTCAGAGTGGCAAGACGCAATTTCAAGAGAGGCAAGACGCAATTTCAACTAGAGTCAGAGAGACATGTTCCAATTTCAGCTAGAGTCATAGTGGCAAGACGCAATTTCAAGAGAGTCAAGACGCAATTTCAGCTAGAGTCAGAGAGACATGTCCCAATTTGAACTAGAGTCAGAGTGGCAAGACGCAATTTCAACTAGTCAGAGAGACATGTTCCAATTTCAACTAGTCAGAGAGACATGTTCCAATTTCAACTAGAGTCAGATAGGCAAGACGCAATTACAACTAGTCAGAGAGACATGTACCACTTTTAACTAGAGAGAGAGAGAGAGAGAGAGAGAGAGAGAGAGAGAGAGAGAGAGGTCCTAATATTATCTAGAGTCAGAGAGACACATCACAATTTCATCTAGAGTCAGAGAGACAAACTATTTCCACTTAGGTCAGAGAGATAAGGTACATTTTGAACTAGAATCAAAGAAATAAGTTACAGTTTGAACTAGAGTCAGAGAAATACGTCGTAATTTCATCTACATTCAGAGAGATAAGTTACAATTTCAGCTAGAGTCAGAGAGACAAGTCACAATATCAGCTAGAGTCAGATAGAAACGTCCCAATTTCAACTAGAGTCAGGAAAGAAAAGTCCCAATTTCAGCTATAGTCGGAGAAAGAAGTTACACTTTCAACTATAGTTAGAGAAACAAGTTACAATTTCAACTATAAATTATAAGACTATAATAGTCAGAGAAACAAGTTATATTTTCAACTATAGTCAGAGAAACAAGTTACAATTTCAACTATAGTCATAGAAACAATCTTTAATGTCAACTATAGTCAGACGGACAAGTTACAATTTCAACTATAGTCATAGAAACAAGCTATAATGTCAACTATAGTCAGACGGACAATTTATGATTTCAACTAGAGTAAAATATACAAGTCCCAATTTAACTGGAGTCAGAGAGACAAGTTACAATAGAGACAAATTAACGATTTGACTAGAGTCAAAGAAACAAGACAGAATGTCAACTAAAGAGTCAGAGAAACAAGTTACAATTTCAATGAGAGTCAGAGAGACAAGTTACACTTCCAATTATAGTCAAAGAAACAAGAAACAGTTTCAACTAGAGTCTGAGAGATAAGATATAATGTCGACTAGGCTAGGAGAAAAAAGTTAAGTTCCAACTTGAGTTTAAGAGACAAGTTACACGTTTGTGAGCGTATAAGACAAAGTACAATTTCATTGAGAGTCAGATAGACAAGTACAATTTCAACTAGAGTTCTAGAGACAAGTCAAAATTTCAACTAGTCAGAGCGACAATTTACAATTTCAACTACAGCAGAGAGACAAGTCACAATTGCAACTGGAGTCAAAGCGACAAGTTACAATTTCAACTGGAGTCAAAGCGACAAGTTACAATTTCAACTGGAGTCAAAGTGACAAGTCACAATTTCAACTACAGTCAGAGAGAAAAGTTACAATGTCAACTTGAGTCAGAGAGACAAGTTACATTTTCAAACAGAGTCAGAGAAACAATTCAAACGTTCAATTTGAGTCTGAAAGACAAGTCATAATTTCAACTAGAGTCAGAGAGGTAAGTTATGATATTTAGATGTTACCGAGTGTTTTTAATGTGTATTTAAACAATAATTATAATAATATGATTGTAAAACATAAATAGGCATCTCCCGAAACGACGAGCATGTCCACCTTGAGTTTATTCTTATTTCAGTTTAGGTATCACGCTTGTATAGCCGTGCATTTTTGCGATAGATCTTCTTCAAATTACCATATTTGTGTCCAGAGCTCCATACAGTACTGTCTATGTTGTAACTAGTAGTCCGTGACGTGCACTGTGCTGCTCCATACTGTACTGTCTATGTTGTAACTAGTAGTCCGTGACGTGCACTGTGTTGCTCCGTACTGTACTGTCTATGTTGTAACTAGTAGTCCGTGACGTGCACAGTGTTGCTCCGTACTGTACTGTCTATGTTGTAACTAGTAGTCCGTGACGTGCATTGTGCTGCTCCATACTGTACTGTCTATGTTGTAACTAGTAGTCCGTGACGTGCATTGTGCTGCTCCATACTGTACTGTCTATGTTGTAACTAGTAGTCCGTGACGTGCATTGTGCTGCTCCATACTGTACTGTCTATGTTGTGTAACTAGTAGTTCGTGACGTGCACTGTGTTGCACCGTACTGTACTGTCTATGTTCTAACTAGTAGTCCGTGACGTGCATTGTGCTGCTCCATACAGTACTGTCTATGTTCTAACTAGTAGTCCGTGACGTGCACTGTGCTGCTCCATACAGTACTGTCTATGTTCTAACTAGTAGTCCGTGACGTGCATTGTGCTGCTCCATACAGTACTGTCTATGTTCTAACTAGTAGTCCGTGACGTGCACTGTGCTGCTCCATACTGTACTGTCTATGTTGTGTAACTAGTAGTCCGTGACGTGCATTGTGCTGCTCCATACAGTACTGTCTATGTTGTAACTAGTAGTCCGTGACGTGCATTGTGCTGCTCCATACTGTACTGTCTATGTATGTTGTAACTAGTAGTCCGTGACGTGCATTGTGCTTCTCCATACTATACTGTCTATGTTGTAACTAGTAGTCCGTGACGTGCACTGTGCTGCTCCATACTGTACTGTCTATGTTGTGTAACTAGTAGTTCGTGACGTGCACTGTGTTGCACCTTACTATACTGTCTATGTTGTAACTAGTAGTCCGTGACATGCATTGTGCTGCTCCATACTGTACTGTCTATGTTGTAACTAGTAGTCCGTGACGTGCATTGTGCTGCTCCATACTGTACTGTCTATGTATGTTGTAACTAGTAGTCCGTGACGTGCATTGTGCTTCTCCATACTATACTGTCTATGTTGTAACTAGTAGTCCGTCACTTGCACTGTGCTGCTCCATACTGTACTGTCTATGTTGTGTAACTAGTAGTTCGTGACGTGCACTGTGCTGCTCCATACTGTACTGTCTATGTTGTAACTAGTAGTCCGTGACGTGCACTGTGCTGCTCCATACTGTACTGTCTATGTTGTAACTAGTAGTCCGTGAAGTGCATTGTGCTGCTCCATACTGTACTGTCTATGTTGTGTAACTAGTAGTTCGTGACGTGCACTGTGTTGCACCGTACTGTACTGTCTATGTTCTAACTAGTAGTCCGTGACGTGCATTGTGCTGCTCCATACTGTACTGTCTATGTTGTGTAACTAGTAGTTCGTGACGTGCACTGTGTTGCACCGTACTGTACTGTCTATGTTCTAACTAGTAGTCCGTGACGTGCATTGTGCTGCTCCATACTGTACTGTCTATGTTGTAACTAGTAGTCCGTGACGTGCACTGTGCTGCTCCATACAGTACTATCTATGTTGTAACTAGAAGTCCGTGACGTGCACTGTGCTGCTCCATACTGTACTGTCTATGTTGTGTAACTAGTAGTTCGTGACGTGCACTGTGTTGCACCTTACTGTACTGTCTATGTTGTAACTAGTAGTCCGTGACGTGCACTGTGTTGCTCCATACTGTACTGTCTATGTTGTAACTAGTAGTCCGTGGCGTGCACTGTGCTGCTCCGTACAGTACTGTCTATGGTGTAACTAGTAGTCCGTGGCGTGCATTGTGCTTCTCCATACTGTACCGTCTATGTTGTAACTAGTAGTCCGTGGCGTGCACTGTGCTGCTCCGTACAGTACTGTCTATGGTGTAACTAGTAGTCCGTGACGTGCACTGTGCTGCTCCGTACTGTACTGTCTATGTTGTTACTAGTAGTCCGTGACGTGCATTGTGCTGCTCCATACTGTACTGTCTATGTATGTTGTAACTAGTAGTCCGTGACGTGCATTGTGCTGCTCCATACTGTACTGTCTATGTTGTAACTAGTAGTCCGTGACGTGCACTGTGCTGCTCCGTACTGTATTGTCTATGTAACTAGTAGTCCGTGACGTACATTATGCTGCTCCATACTGTACTGTCTATGTTGTAACTAGTAGTCCGTGACGTGCACTGTGCTGCTCCGTACTGTATTGTCTATGTAACTAGTAGTCCGTGACGTGCATAGTGTTGCTCCGTACTGTACTGTCTATGTTGTAACTAGTAGTCCGTGACGTGCACAGTGTTGCTACTTACTGTACTGTCTATGTTGTAACTAGTAGTCCGTGACGTGCACTGTGCTGCTCCATACTGTACTGTCTATGTTGTAACTAGTAGTCCGTGACGTGCATTGTGCTGCTCCATACTGTACTGTCAATGTTGTAACTAGTAGTCCGTGACGTGCACTGTGCTGCTCCGTACTGTATTGTCTATGTAACTAGTAGTCCGTGACGTGCATAGTGTTGCTCCGTACTGTACTGTCTATGTTGTAACTAGTAGTCCGTGACGTGCACATTGTTGCTCCGTACTGTACTGTCTATGTTGTAACTAGTAGTCCGTGACGTGCATTGTGCTGCTCCATACTGTACTGTCTATGTTGTAACTAGTAGTCCGTGACGTGCATTGTGCTGCTCCATACAGTACTGTCTATGTTGTAACTAGTAGTCCGTGACGTGCATTGTGCTGCTCCATACTGTACTGTCTATGTTGTGTAACTAGTAGTCCGTGACGTGCATAGTGTTGCTCCGTACTGTACTGTCTATGTTGTAACTAGTAGTCCGTGACGTGCACAGTGTTGCTACTTACTGTACTGTCTATGTTGTAACTAGTAGTCCGTGACGTGCACTGTGCTGCTCCATACTGTACTGTCTATGTTGTAACTAGTAGTCCGTGACGTGCATTGTGCTGCTCCATACTGTACTGTCAATGTTGTAACTAGTAGTCCGTGACGTGCACTGTGCTGCTCCGTACTGTATTGTCTATGTAACTAGTAGTCCGTGACGTGCACAGTGTTGCTCCGTACTGTACTGTCTATGTTCTAACTAGTAGTCCGTGACGTGCATTGTGCTGCTCCATACAGTACTGTCTATGTTCTAACTAGTAGTCCGTGACGTGCACTGTGCTGCTCCATACAGTACTGTCTATGTTCTAACTAGTAGTCCGTGACGTGCATTGTGCTGCTCCATACTGTACTGTCTATGTATGTTGTAACTAGTAGTCCGTGACGTGCATTGTGCTTCTCCATACTATACTGTCTATGTTGTAACTAGTAGTCCGTGACGTGCACTGTGCTGCTCCATACTGTACTGTCTATGTTGTGTAACTAGTAGTTCGTGACGTGCACTGTGTTGCACCTTACTATACTGTCTATGTTGTAACTAGTAGTCCGTGACATGCATTGTGCTGCTCCATACTGTACTGTCTATGTTGTAACTAGTAGTCCGTGACGTGCATTGTGCTGCTCCATACTGTACTGTCTATGTTGTAACTAGTAGTCCGTGACGTGCACTGTGCTGCTCCATACAGTACTGTCTATGTTGTAACTAGTAGTCCGTGACGTGCACTGTGCTGCTCCATACTGTACTGTCTATGTTGTGTAACTAGTAGTTCGTGACGTGCACTGTGCTGCTCCATACTGTACTGTCTATGTTGTAACTAGTAGTCCGTGACGTGCACTGTGCTGCTCCATACTGTACTGTCTATGTTGTAACTAGTAGTCCGTGACGTGCATTGTGCTGCTCCATACTGTACTGTCTATGTTGTGTAACTAGTAGTTCGTGACGTGCACTGTGTTGCACCGTACTGTACTGTCTATGTTCTAACTAGTAGTCCGTGACGTGCATTGTGCTGCTCCATACTGTACTGTCTATGTTGTGTAACTAGTAGTTCGTGACGTGCACTGTGTTGCACCGTACTGTACTGTCTATGTTCTAACTAGTAGTCCGTGACGTGCATTGTGCTGCTCCATACTGTACTGTCTATGTTGTAACTAGTAGTCCGTGACGTGCACTGTGCTGCTCCATACAGTACTATCTATGTTGTAACTAGAAGTCCGTGACGTGCACTGTGCTGCTCCATACTGTACTGTCTATGTTGTGTAACTAGTAGTTCGTGACGTGCACTGTGTTGCACCTTACTGTACTGTCTATGTTGTAACTAGTAGTCCGTGACGTGCACTGTGTTGCTCCATACTGTACTGTCTATGTTGTAACTAGTAGTCCGTGGCGTGCACTGTGCTGCTCCGTACAGTACTGTCTATGGTGTAACTAGTAGTCCGTGGCGTGCATTGTGCTGCTCCATACTGTACCGTCTATGTTGTAACTAGTAGTCCGTGGCGTGCACTGTGCTGCTCCGTACAGTACTGTCTATGGTGTAACTAGTAGTCCGTGACGTGCACTGTGCTGCTCCGTACTGTACTGTCTATGTTGTAACTAGTAGTCCGTGACGTGCATTGTGCTGCTCCATACTGTACTGTCTATGTATGTTGTAACTAGTAGTCCGTGACGTGCATTGTGCTGCTCCATACTGTACTGTCTATGTTGTAACTAGTAGTCCGTGACGTGCATTATGCTGCTCCATACTGTACTGTCTATGTTGTAACTAGTAGTCCGTGACGTGCACTGTGCTGCTCCGTACTGTATTGTCTATGTAACTAGTAGTCCGTGACGTGCATAGTGTTGCTCCGTACTGTACTGTCTATGTTGTAACTAGTAGTCCGTGACGTGCACTGTGCTGCTCCGTACTGTATTGTCTATGTAACTAGTAGTCCGTGACGTACATTATGCTGCTCCATACTGTACTGTCTATGTTGTAACTAGTAGTCCGTGACGTGCACTGTGCTGCTCCGTACTGTATTGTCTATGTAACTAGTAGTCCGTGACGTGCATAGTGTTGCTCCGTACTGTACTGTCTATGTTGTAACTAGTAGTCCGTGACGTGCACAGTGTTGCTCCGTACTGTACTGTCTATGTTGTAACTAGTAGTCCGTGACGTGCACTGTGCTGCTCCATACTGTACTGTCTATGTTGTAACTAGTAGTCCGTGACGTGCATTGTGCTGCTCCATACTGTACTGTCAATGTTGTAACTAGTAGTCCGTGACGTGCACTGTGCTGCTCCATACTGTACTGTCTATGTTGTAACTAGTAGTCCGTGAAGTGCATTGTGCTGAGTATCATTAAACGCTGCGCGTCTTTAATAAATTCGTGGAATTAGCTTATCGCTGTATATCATGAAAGGCTCATACAAAACAATAATGTGTATAATTGTGTTTGCTAATAACTGCAAAAACGTGTCCGTTATATGACTTTCATTCTGTTCACTTAAAGAAATGTTAATTTGTGCAGCATTTAGTTTAGAAGGTCTCACGGTAGATCGCCATATTATTGGGTATATCGAGTTCTTTGTGGTCGGAAACGTCGGGTTTCTCTCAATGTTTCAGTAGGAATTGATATAAATCGGGATGTAAACATATTTCATATTATATGTCTTTTATTTTAGATTTATTATAGGAGATACTGTTTTTGGTTCATGATATAATATGATAATTTACAACCAGAAGAGTTCATACCAGTATGCATGATGCAGTCAGTATTTTGTTAAAAAGATTGATTGAATTGGATTTTATAGTCGCACCAACAGCTAAGGTCATATGGCGACTTTCCAGCTTCCACTGGTGGAGGAAGACCCCAGGTGCCCCTCCGGGCAATTTTCGTGCACGGGCGGGCACCTGGGTAGAACCACCGACGTTCCGCAAGCCAGCTGGATAGCTTCCTCACATAAAGATTCCTAGGCCCCTGAGGGATCGAATCTACAGCGGTGAGGGGCAAGTGATTTCAAGTCAGAGACGTTAACCACTCGGCCACGGACGCCCCTTTGTTAAAAAGAAGGCTGCGTCTAGTAGGAATATGGTGCAAACAGAGTCTCCAAAACCCATTACACATTTATTTTGGGAATGTAAATGTACCAAAACATTTTGGGATATTTTTAAGATTACTTGCAATGGCAATAATATACTAATCCAACCGGAATGGACTACAAAAGAAATAATATTTGGGTCTAGTTAATATGACAATGTTCTAAATAAATCAATTTTGCATGCAAAATACTTCATAATTTTTATGTAAATGTAAGTTAGATGGAAGATAACCATTGTTCGTAAATTTCAAACCACAAATTAAATACATACATCAAACTGAACAAATAAACGCAATTAAAAGTTTTGCATTTGATAAATTTGGAAAACCTTGGTTGACTTATAAATCCCTACTTAATTAGTTTTGTCTTAAATTTTAAGAGTTACACTGTGCAACACATCTATCTGGTTCCTTCTTCTTGGGTTTTTTTTTTTTTTTTGGCTTTTTCTTTTTTTGTCAAAATAAAATTCAAAAGGAAAATCCCGAGAAATGTGTAATCATATCTGTCAAATTATGTTCCCGCTGTTCCCACTGAATAATGAAGAGTCACACCTCCATAGTAATACCTTGTCTTTTCCTTATATATTTAATTGTGGATAACACCATTTTTGTTTCAGACAGTCAACTGTAGGAAAACTCAGCAGAGATAGTATGTGGATCTTGTATAAAAACTGAAACACTCATATCTTGATTATGTTAGCATTGTATTTATCTACGTTAACAATTCTTTATACAAGATATATATGCTGGGTTTTGAAAAAAAATACATTTCTTTACAATTATCGATGATGGCGTATTAAAGTAACAAAATAAATATTTTGACAATTTTGTAAATGTTTACTGCTTTCAAGATTTAAAGGGACAGACATCTGGTGTATATACAAATAAAATTCTTTTGAAAGACCCTCAGATTGCAGAGACCCCCTTTAATCAAAATTGTATTTTAAACCCTCACAGACCTATTACGGGGTGAATAAATGGATTACCATTAATTTGGTGATCGAAACTATAAAAAAAATATGGTGTAAATTTCTCAAGTGAGGTTGCGTAATCGATATGGGAGAAACTTTTAGACGCTGGTGAAGTTGGCTCAACATACAATATATTACGACATTCATTTTTTTTAAATGTCGTTCAGTAAGGTATACAACATTCGACATTTAACATTCGACATACAACATTCGAAATACAACATTCGAAAACATCCTTCAAAGTGAATGTCGTTTCACGCGACATACAACAATCGACATACGACATTCAAAAAACAACATTCAGTGTGAATGTCGTTTCACGCGACATGCAACATTCGATAAACAGCATTCGACATACGACATACAACATTCGACAAACATCAGTTTTAAAGTGAATGACGTTCTCGAGACATACAATATTCGACATGTCGTTCACGCGACATACAACATTAGACATACAACATTCGACTTACGACATTCAAAAACATCTTTCAAAGTGAATGTCATTTCACGCGACATACAACATTCGACATACAACATTCGACGTACAACATTCGACATATGACATTCAAAATCAACATTCAAGGTGAATGTCGTTTCACGCGACATACAACATTCGACGACATTCGACATACGACATTTGACATACAACTTTCAACATTCGACAAACATCAGTTTAAAAGTGAATGTCGTTCACGCGACAACATTTGACATAAGACATATGACATACAATATTCGACATACGACATTCAAAAACATCCTGCAAAGTGAGTGTTATATGTCGCGTGAACGACATTCACTTTAAAACTGATGTTTGTCAAATGTTGTATGTCGAATTTTGTATGTCGCATGAAATGACATTCTCTTTGAAGGACGTTTTTTAATGTCGTATATCGAATGTTGTATGTCATATGTTGTATGTCGAATTTTGTATGTCAAATGTTGTATGTCGAAAGTTGTATGTCTCGTGAGTGACATTCATCTTAAAACTGATGTTTGTCGAATGTTGATTGTCGTATGTCGAATGTCGTATGTCGAATGTCAAATGTTGTATGTCGAATATTGTATGTCGCTTGAAACGACATTGAATGTTGTTTTTAATGTAGTAAATCGAATGTTGTATGTCGAATGTTGTATGTCGCATGAAACGACATTCACTTTGAAGGATGTTTTTGAATGTCGAATTTTGTATGTCGAATGTGTATGTCGCGTGAACAACATTCACTTTAAAAATGATGTTTGTCGAATGTCGATTGTTTTATGTCGAATGCTGTATGTCTCGTGAACGACATTCACTTTAAAACTGATGTTTGTTGAATGTTGTATGTCGAATATTGTATGTCGCTTGAAACGACATTGAATGTTGTTTTTAATGTAGTAAATCGAATGTTGTATGTCAAATGTTGTATGTCGCATGAAACGACATTCACTTTGAAGGATGTTTTTGAATGTCGAATTTTGTATGTCGAATGTGTATGTCTCGTGAACAACATTCACTTTAAAAATGATGTTTGTCGAATGTCGATTGTTTTATGTCGAATGCTGTATGTCTCGTGAACGACATTCACTTTAAAACTGATGTTTGTTGAATGTTGTATGTCGAATGTCGTATGTCGAATGTTGTATGTCAATGTTGTATGTCGAATGTTGTATGTCGCGTGAAACGACATTAACTTTGAAGGATGTTTTTGATTGTCGAATGTCGAATGTTGTATGTCGAATGTTGTATGTCTTCTTTCGTATCGTCCAATCAGACTTCAGTAAACCATTCATTTGCAACATCTCGATCAAAGTGTGCCAAAACTTAGTCGAATGTAGTTCCCATAATAAAAAGTAATCCCTCCTTTTTTTATGGAAATGGACGTTATAAGTAGCAACCTCCGCGCAGGGATATTGTAGTCACTAATCCCTGCCACCACACAAATCACGTGACGATAGCTGAGGCCATGTGATTACAAACAAGGCTTGGTACAGCAAACTCTTGCCGTAATCAACAGGCAATTGAAAATAACATCGATCATTACCGAGAAGATGTTGAAAACATTCAACCTGGTTTTGGCTTGGGTGTAATCTCTTTATTAAATTTACGCACAGCTTCTGTAATGTTCTCAACGGAATACATTTTTGTTTACAAGTACTGTAACTTAGTAACCGGTGGGCATGTTCGCTAAAAAAAAAAGAGGAATTTATATAAATAAATTATTTTTGTACCCAGATACCGTTTTTCACACTATTCTCCTATATTATGAACAAAGCAAGTGAAATATTGGCTGTAACAGAAAAGGGAAGTAACCACTACGAGGAGTTTGTATAAGTAGGGAAAAAACTGCCCATTTCTATTCGATTTCGTTGTTGTGTGTATAAGAAGCATATTAATAGATTGTACTGGATCACTGATGACCATTTTCGAAATTTCGACTCTATGCTTACACTTTGTGAGCAACTATCAATGAAAACAGCTGTACCCTTGACCTTTTAGTGATTTTTCAAGTGAATATTGTTTTTCTATATGAAATTACACTGCTGCATTATCCATACTTGAGTTGAAGTTGCAGCAAATCATTGATATGTGACATTTTAACATTGGAGCCAATTAGGAAAATAATTAGTGGTTTCATACCTATAAGAGACACGTGCAGTAATTAGGACTCGCTCAGATTCGTACCTAGGGACACTTTTCCGATAACAATTGGTAAAATAATCCCAGAAATAAGTTTTTCGTAGTGTTTTACATAGTTTTTCGTAGTGTTTTACATAGTTTTGAGCGTTTTCAGTCCAATTGTGTCTATAAAAATTTGTAATTTTGAGTTTCATTTTTTTTCGGGTTTAAAATGTAGTGTTTGTGAAGTGTTTGCAATTGAACTATGTTTTTTTTGGTATGAACAGGTAGGGTTGCATGTTTGCAATATGTTTTCATGAATTAAATTTGCATGAAAACAGGTTTTAACCTCTGGCATAAATGGGCTCACAGAGTTTCGGCCTTGTAACACTTACTCCTTGTATACCCTTTGACATTTCAAGTTCATGTGTTGTGTTTTCCTTAGTCCCAATTGGGTCAACCCCACCCAACCACAGACACCATATAGCCAGTAGAGCGATACAGGCCCTCTTGAGCCTCTTGTTTCTGCATACGCCATATTTTATAATTTATCTTAAAACTAGCATCTGCCTAAAATGAAGTCTGTGTGTGTACGCGCGTGCGCGCGTGCATGCGTGCGTGTGTGTGCGTGCTCAATGTTTTATAGTTTGTTTAAACAAAGTATTCTCGGTAATTTTAGGGTCATTGATGATTGATTATGCTCTTTACTTATGCTGAAACAGAGAGGTACATTTCAAGTCAAATTTGCTAGTAACAAACACCCATATAAAATTCCCCCCTTGTTTTTTTCGTTTTTAAACTTTAGCCAACTTTTGCGAGTTCATCGGATCTACATAAAAGTATAGACCTTTTCTTTAAAAAAACCAAAAAAACATCCCCCTTGTACTTTATAAGAAACAGATGAGAACCTAAGAAATATTTTTCCCATTACATTTCATTTACCTCATACTACAATGCCCAAACCAAACAATCTTAAATTAACATGCATAGTTATATTGTAATGCTAGAATCTTTTCCATTAATTTCCCCTAACTATGCTTTTGTAACTATTATGTTTTACAAAGTATGTACAGTTTTTTTAATCTGCTCTTTGCTTGATACAAGAAATTCTTTGCAACTTTTTTATCGGTCGATTCATTTCTTTAATAATCCTCATTTACATTTGCTATTGTCACATGCTCTCAATCAGTCAATTACCTCATTAAAATGTGCCAAAATCTATTGTAAACAGTTATATGTGCAAGTTACTTTCAAGTGCCAATGTTTCATGTTGCCATTTATATGTTGTATTTTGTATTCCTTTGTACTCACGTTTAAACATGCTGTGCTGCTACTGCTAACAGACTTTATTGTTAAGAGTTTGCATTCTATTATAATGTTTTTATGCATATGTGTTATTGCATATGTGTGTTTTCCCACTGGTACATGTTTCACCTTATATGCACAATTGGTTACTATATGTTTCCCCATAAGACCAATTTCAATTACATATTCATCACCGTAGTTGAAAATAGCAACTTTTCAGTAACAATCATTTCATTATATTACTGTTTCATTATATTACTGTTTCAAAATACCACTATTCAAGTTTAAAATGCTATAATACAAAAGAAGTGCATAATAGCATAATAAATAGCATGTATGTACAGATTTTTTTCTCTTGTTCTCATGCCTTGTGTTCAATTTAATATTTGAGTTTTATTTTTCTGTTTACTTATAGTGTATTTTTGGTATTTTATTAGTCTGTGAATCAATTTCATAAACATCGCTTTCGATCTATAATGCATAAGTTTCAAGTCCTCAAGCATTACATAAACTTGTTTCGGTTTTCTTGAAACAATATCTTACAGTGAGACGTTCTACTTCACATGTATAGACTTAGTTCTGCGATTCACAATTCTTGCTACGCACACTTCAAGAATGTGCTATTTTGAGATAAATTGATTCCGGCATTTGTATATCTGTAAATATATATGTCATCCATCATCTATTTCCGAATAATGTAAAACTTCAATTTATTGACACAATGAAGACAATTTCATTCAATTTCTTGTTTTATTATGCACCAACATTTGTTTGCAAATGAAAATAAAAGCTTTTTTTTATATGCGCATCTTTCTCGTTGTATTTATTGCCTACTACCCCACACTAGCTGATTCATGACTCATGTTGCCTAGTTGGGTTGTTTCTATTATTTAAAGAAGCTTTTGATCAGCTTTTAGAACACATTCAGTTTTTCACATGCATTCCAGCTCCTTTACTTTTTTTTATAACAAAAATGCGGCGCCTTGATGCCTTGCATCAAAATTCGTCTTGTCGAGTATTTTACATCAGGAATTGCAATGCTTAATTTGCCAACCGTGGGACTTCGCATAACCGTGTTTGCACTCGCGATTTATGGGCTACTAATTCGGTTTATTTTATTATGAAATCGAGCGGATCTTTTGTATACTAATTCCAGTATCTGGTTTCTCAATGTCTCGTGTTCACTTTTGTAATGTCACCATCAAAAGGTCACTGTGTAATAGTATGTAAGTGCAAGAGGAGTTGATAACATTTCAATGGCATGAATGATGTATTCTTATATTAGAAGGCTCTTTTCATGTCTAACGTTAAAGTATGTGTGAAATTGTGAAATTGAATGTTTTTTTAAACTTTATTAAATTTCCATTTATTATGATGTAACGTAAGACTTCTGTAATGCATTTCAAACTCGTTACATAACTAACATTTATGGATATCAAAATACTCTTTATACATCGTGTCTTCTTATGTAGTTATACATCGTGTCTTCTTATGTAGTTATACATCGTGTCTTCTTATGTAGTTATACATCGTGTCTTCTTATGTAGTTATACATCGTGTCTTCTTATGTAGTTATACATCGTGTCTTCTTATGTAGTTATACATCGTGTCTTCTTATGTAGTTATACATCGTGTCTTCTTATGTAGTTATACATCGTGTCTTCTTATGTAGTTATACATCGTGTCTTCTTATGTAGTTATACATCGTGTCCTCTTATGTAGTTATACATCGTGTCTTCTTATGTAGTTATACATCGTGTCTTCTTATGTAGTTATACATCGTGTCTTCTTATGTAGTTATACATCGTGTCTTCTTATGTAGTTATACATCGTGTCTTCTTATGTAGTTATACATCGTGTCTTCTTATGTAGTTATACATCGTGTCCTCTTATGTAGTTATACATCGTGTCTTCTTATGTAGTTATACATCGTGTCTTCTTATGTAGTTATACATCGTGTCTTCTTATGTAGTTATACATCGTGTCTTCTTATGTAGTTATACATCGTGTCTTCTTATGTAGTTATACATCGTGTCCTCTTATGTAGTTATACATCGTGTCTTCTTATGTAGTTATACATCGTGTCTTCTTATGTAGTTATACATCGTGTCTTCTTATGTAGTTATACATCGTGTCTTCTTATGTAGTTATACATCGTGTCTTCTTATGTAGTTATACATCGTGTCTTCTTATGTAGTTATACATCGTGTCTTCTTATGTAGTTATACATCGTGTCCTCTTATGTAGTTATACATCGTGTCTTCTTATGTAGTTATACATCGTGTCTTCTTATGTAGTTATACATCGTGTCTTCTTATGTAGTTATACATCGTGTCTTCTTATGTAGTTATACATCGTGTCCTCTTATGTAGTTATACATCGTGTCTTCTTATGTAGTTAAACATCGTGTCTTCTTATGTAGTTATACATCGTGTCTTCTTATGTAGATATTGTATTGCGTTTTATTACCATTCGACGAAAAAATGATAATTATATGTTATCGAACCCCTTATGAAAACAACAGACTAGAGAAGTTTGATTTGGTTAAGCCTGTCCATTACACTAGATATGTTAGCGCATTCGTGTAATAAATCACACATTAAGCCTGTCCATTACACTAGATATGTTAGCGCATTCGTGTAATAAATCACACATTAAGCCTGTCCATTACACTAGATATGTTAGCGCATTCGTGTTATAAATCACACATTAAGCCTGTCCATTACACTAAATATGTTAGCGCATTCGTGTAATAAATCACACATTAAACATGTCTGACAATATACGTTTTGTTCAAACTATTTTGCATTTACTTAATATGAGTTATTTTATTTATGTATAAATCTAGATTATCATGTCTGTATTTCATTTATTAAATATCTTTATATGTGTTAAATCTAGTTTGTGTTTATTAAATCCTGACTGAATACATCTAGTTTACAGTTAGTAAATATGGATTATACTTCACAACTTGTTCTACTTGTTTTGATTTATTGTATTTGAAATCAGAACTTATGTGTAATGGCGTATTGGTAATACAGGTCAACATTGGGGTTTTATATTATTTCTACGCAGTGGCTAAGGCTTAAATATGAGTCTGCGGTCTAGATGAATATTACTATGGTCTGCGGCCACGATGAATATTACTATGGTCTGCGGCCACGATGAATATTACTATGGTCCGCGGCCACGATGAATATTACTATGGTCCGTTGCCACGATGAATATTACTATTGTCTACGGTTACGATGAATATAACTATGGTCCGTTGCCACGATGAATATAACTATGGTCTGCGGCCACGATGAATATTACTATGGTCTGCGGCATAGATGAATATTACTATGGTCCGTGGCCACGATGAATATTACTATGGTCCGTTGCCACGATGATTATTACTATGGTCCGTGGCTACGATGAATATTACTATGGTCTGCGGCCACGATGAATATTACTATGGTCTTCGGCCACGATGAATATTACTATGGTCTGCGACCACGATGAATATTACTATGGTCCGTTGCCACGATGAATATTACTATGGTCCGTGGCCACGATGAATATTACTATGGTCTGCGGCCACGATGAATATTACTATGGTCTGCGGCCACGATGAATATTAATATGGTCTGCGGCCACGATGAATATTACTATGGTCCGTTGCCACGATGAATATTACTATGGTCGGCGGCCTAGATGAATATTACTATGATCCGTGGCCACGATGAATATTACTATGGTCTGAGGCCTAGATGAATATTACTATGGTCCGTGGCCACGATGAATATTACTATGGTCTGCGTCCACGATGAATATTACTATGATCTGCGTCCACGATGAATATTACTATGGTCCGATATTACTATGGTCTGCGGCCACGATGAATATTACTATGGTCTGCGGCCTAGATGAATATTACTATGGTCGGCGTCCACGATGAATATTATTATGGTCCGTGGCCACGATGAATATAACTATGGTCCGTGGCCACGATGAATATTACTATGGTCTGCGGCCTAGATGAATATTACTATGGTCTGCGGCCACGATGAATATTACTATCGTCTGCGGCCTAGATGAATATTACTTTGGTCTGCGGCGTAGATGAATATTACTATGGTCTGCGGCCATGATGAATATTACTATGGTCTGCGGCCTAGATGAATATTACTATGGTTCGTGGCCACGATGAATATTACTATGGTCTGCAGCCTAGATGAATATTACTATGGTTCGTGGCCACGGTGAATAATACTATGATCTGCGGCCTAGATGAATATTACTATGGTCTGCGGCGTAGATGAATATTGCTATGGTCTGCCGCCAAGATGAATATTACTATGGTCCGTGGACACGACCAATATTACTATTGTCTGCGGCCAAGATGAATTGTATTATGGTCTGTGGCCTAAATGACTAGTACTATAGTCTGCGGCATAAATGACTAGTACTGTGGTCTGCGGCCTAGATGAATATTACTATGGTCTGCAGCCTAGATGAATATTACTATGGTCCGCGGCCTGGATGCATGTTACTATGGTCCGTGGCCACGATGAATATTACTATGGTCGGCGTCCACGATGAATATTACTATGGTCCGTGGCCACGATGAATAATACTATGGTCTGCGGTCACGATGAATATTACTATGGTCCGTGGCCACGATGAATATTACTATGGTCTGCGGTCACGATGAATATTACTATGGTCCGTGGCCACGATGAATATTACTATGGTCTGCCGCCTAGATGAATATAACTATGGTCCGTGGCCACGATGAATATTACTATGATCGGCGGCCGCGATGAATATAACAATGGTCCGTGGCCATGATGAATATTACTATGGTCCGTGGCCACGTTGAATATTTCTATGGCCTGAGGCCACGATGAATATTACTATGGTCGGCGTCCACGATGAATATTACTTTGGTCTGCGGCCTAGATGAATATTACTATGGTCTGTGGCGACGGTAAATATTACTATGGTCTGCGGCCTAGATGAATATCACTAAGGTCTGCGGACACGATAAATATTACTATGGTCTGCGGCCACGATGAATATAACTATGATCCGTGGCCACGATAAATATTTCAAAGGTCTGCGGCCACGATGAATATTACTATGATCTGCGGCCACGATGAATATTACTATGGTCTGCGGCCTAGATGAATATTACTTTGGTCTGCGGCGTAGATGAATATTACTATGGTCTGCGGCCATGGTGAATATAACTATGGTCTGCGGCCTAGATGAATATTACTATGGTTCGTGGCCACGATGAATATTACTATGGTCTGCGGCCACGATGAATATTACTATGGTCTGCGGCCTAGATGAATATTACTATGGTCTGCGGCCATGGTGAATATTACTATGGTCTGCGGCCTAGATGAATATTACTATGGTTCGTGGCCACGATGAATATTACTATGGTCTGCGGCCTAGATGAATATTAATATGGTTCGTGGCCACGATGAATAATACTATGATCTGCGGCCTAGATGAATATTACTATGGTCTGCGGCTTAGATGAATATTGCTATGGTCTGCCGCCTAGATGAATAGTACTATGGTCCGTGGACACGACCAATATTACTATTGTTTGCGACCAAGATGAATTTTACTATGGTCTACGGCCTAAATGACTAGTACTATAGTCTGCGGCATAAATGACTAGTACTTTGGTCTGCGGCCTAGATGAATATTACTATGGTCTGCAGCCTAGATGAATATTACTATGGTCTGCGGCCTGGATGCATGTTACTATGGTCCATGGCGACGATCAATATTACTATGGTCTGCGGCCTAAATGACTAGTACTGTAGTCTGCGGCATAAATGACTAGTACTGTGGTCTGCTGCCTAAATGACTAGTACTATGGTCTGCGACCTAAATGACTAGTACTGTGGTCTGCGGCCTAAATGGTTAGTACTATGGTCTGCGGAATAAATGACTAGTACTATGGTTTGCGGCCTAAATGACTAGTACTATGGTCTGCGGCATAAATGACTAGTACTGTGATCTGCGGCCTAAATGACTAGTACTTTGGTCTGCGGCCTAAATGAATAGTACTGTGGTCTGCGGCATAAATGAATATTACTATGGTCTGCCGCCTAAATGACGAGTACTAGGGCGTGCGGCCATGATGTATATTAAGATGGTCTGCGGCCTAAATGACCCGTACTATGGTCTGCGGCATAAATGACTAGTACTATGGTCTGCGATATAAATGACTAGTACTGTGTTCTGCGGCATTAATGACTAGTACTATAGTCTGCGGCATAAATGACTAGTACTGTGTTCTGCGGCATAAATGACTAGTACTATAGTCTGCGGCATAAATGACTAGTACTGTGTTCTGCGGCATAAATGACTAGTACTACGTTCTGCGGCCTAAATGACTAGTACTGTGGTCTGCGGCATAAATGGCTAGTTTTGTGGTCTGCGTCCTAAATGACTAGTACTATGGTGTGCGGCCACGATAAATATTACTATGGTATGCGGCCTAAATGACTAGTACTATGGTCTGCGGCCTAAATGACTAGTACTATGGTATGCGGCCTAAATGACTAGTACTATGGTATGCGGCCTAAATGACTAGTACTATGGTATGCGGCCTAAATGACTAGTACTATGGTATGCGGCCTGAATGACTAGTACTATGGTATGCGGCCTGAATGACTAGTACTAAGGTATGCGGCCTAAATGACTAGTACTATGGTATGCGGCCTGAATGACTAGTACTATGGTATGCGGCCTGAATGACTAGTACTATGGTATGCGGCCTAAATGACTAGTACAATGGTATGCGGCCTGAATGACTAGTACTATGGTATGCGGCCTAAATGACTAGTACTATGGTGTGCGGCCACGATGAATTTTACTATGTTGTGCGGCCTAGATGAATATTTGAGACCACGATTAATATTACTAGAATGGTAAGATCAATGAACACACATCTCATAGCTTAAGATAAAGCAACATGACCAGCATGCATGTTGTTGTTATAAACGAGCAGGTATATACTATTTAGCCACTGTTAAACCTCACAATCAAACATATATAGGTCAGTAAGTCATAAAATATTATAAAGTTTTTACAGATAAGCCCACATGGCATCTCAGCAGAAGGCTTCCTGGTTTCCTTATTTTGGAAGCGTATAAAACAGCGAACACCATGCGGTAAACTTACTGTTAATA
>JAWPHD010014657.1:0-59839 GCA_037043455.1 Cyrtodaria siliqua | reverse complement strand
CAACATCACAGTTGTGTCCTTTCTCTAACTAACTGCAACTTCTTTTTTACAAAACATCTTTGGAATATTATGTGGAATTAAATGAATTGCCGAGTTGCGTTTCTTTTTCGCTTCAGTATATTTACGACAATTATCAGGCAGTACAATTAGCACCTCGATGTTTTAATCCAGTATCATTTAACTCTAACCTGTGAACATATCCTTAAGCAACGGGTGATATCAATTGGAGTTTTCCATATTTCTTCATGTTTATAAATATAAATTTCATTGGTGCAATATAAATCAACAATTAGTAATATACAAAAGCAATTTGTTTTGAACGATTAAAAGAAATGTAATACTGATTTGCAAACATGGAAGATATGTAGAAAAATACAATGGGATGCCGCGAATTGAAAAAAATAGAACCTAAAGGAACACACGCAAATCTTAAAATAAAATAAGCATCTCGATTTATTACTGCGACAAAAAATAATTAAACAACAAAAAAGGATTGCTATGAGCAATTCCAACAATATTTAACGGCGATTCTAAAAATGCCGTTTGTCCCTTTAAACTTACATTGTGAACCGAGGCCTTCCAGATTCACGTATACCTTCTTGGAGTCAAGTATTTCTGTTTCAATTTCTGGAGAGAGAAAAAGAAGAAAACTATGAAGTACGAGGGTCATTCAATAAGTTCTGTCACTAACACGTTTTAACAATTATGTGCTCGTTGTGAGTGCTGATGTTTGGTACCAAATGAAAGAAAGTTTCAATACCATTCCATTGATGGTAACATGAATGCTGTATATTTTGTGTGACGAAAGTTATGGAACATTTAATACACATCACTTATACATACTGAGGCATTTTCGTCCTGAGTTTTTTCAGGTATGTTAATTGTTACTTTTTTAAATGCCCGTTTCTCTTTAAGTACTTGTTGAAGACCTTTGAAATTTCTCATACATTACCAGTTATATCTGTGCATTACAAGATTCAGAATTTAAGCATGATAGATGAAAAGGCATTGTTTTAGAAATTAACATTTTAAGCTAACGTGTAAAATTAATTTAATGATAAATGGACATTAAATGGAAGGGCAGTCTTCTGAAATAGCGTTTTTGGATGATCAATATTTTCACTAAACATTGTACAAAATTCTACAATAATGTGTTGAATATGAAATTTAAACACTGAAGGACTAGGATTTGTAAAAAAATATGAAAAAATATTAATACTATGAGAATAATTACGACATTTAAAATAGATTATAACATTTCCGTAAACAAAATGAAGAAAATCAGTGTTATTTCTGCTAAAATTAAGGGATATGCATTCACTCATATCTGGTTTGCAGCAAGACCTTTCCGAATTATCGACAATCATTTTCAGGGATTATGGGCGGATAACAACAGATGGCGTACAAGAAAATTTAAAAGCATAGATTTATTCAAATTATTTTAACAACGTCGTTTTGTAACAAGGACATTTTCAGAGATGCAAGTATCCAAAAATGTGTGTGTGTGGGTGGTGGTGGTGGTGGTGGTGGTGGTGGTGGTGGTGGGGGGGGGGGGGGGGGGCATTTTCAGAGATGCCAGTAGTATCCAAAAATGTGTGTGTGTGGGTGGTGGTGGTGGTGGTGGTGGTGGTGGGGGGGGGGGGGGGGTATAAATAACGGAAATTTTTCATTTTTGTTATGGAATTTAAGAGATCGAACCCAGTAGTACTAGAAATACAATACTTTATCTCAGTGTAATATCTAGTTCAAAGGATATATGCCTAGTGACAGAACTTTTTGAAGCATTATAAAAATAACATTATAAAAAGTACATGACTGTGTAACATGAAAGAGGAATACTTACGAAATGATGTCTAAAAAGTAGACATTATATTAAACGGACATGATGAACAAAGGCATTCAAGACAAACTGTTCTAAGCCTATTATATACTCAGTTGCAAAAGAAAGGGGACACTGAGTTTTGTTTAGATTTAATTGTTTAAAGTATTTTTAGAATTAAATTGTCAAATTACAAAATGAATACGACATGTTTGGTATCAAAGTGTGTATCAATACATTGCCAATATCATGTTGTCATTTGTATTTCAACAGGTCGAATCATTAAGGGACTGTTGCTTGATAAAGAGGATAGGGTGTAAAGTAACATTTTCAAAGTGTCCAGTTTCTTTTGCAACTGAGTATATATACATATTTTAAAAAGAAATCCTGTTGTTTTCATCGTTGATAAAATCGCTTCTTGAACTATTTTAAAATAACACATCAATAAACTGTCAAAAACGTTTCAATTACCAAACAGGACTAACATTAACAAACATAAAGCAGAGGGTGTGAGGTGTATTCAGGGCTTCTTCTTCTTTTTTTCTCTTTTTTTTTTATTTTTTTATTTTTTTGCCAACGGACTTCATGTTTAAACCTATTTACAGTTCGCCACTACGCTTCCTGTGTGTTGACCTGACAGATTGTGTATCTTACGATGCCAACCTGAACGGACGGTTACATTTGATGTTTGTCTCAAAACTTGTCGTGCCCTTAATGGTTCATTCACTTTTAGCTCTGGCTTCTGCCAAATCACTGAGTACTTGCTTTGTGGCAACTTATATAGCACAAATAACATTTACGAATTAGGCTATAATATACATGTATATATATATAAGCGTTTACCTCAGTCGATTTCGCGTATCATGTATAGATATGGCGTCATGAATCCATCCAACAGCATTATAATGCGTAACATGACCTATTGAAGGTGTAGCATGTTTTTCCAGATTGTATCGTAAAGAAATAATCATTAACCGCTTTATTAATATATCCCTAAAGTTTACCTGGGCTGGACTCATTGAGGTCTGAATAAACGTGTTCTTTAATATTCGCAGGAACCGTCGATTCATACGAAGCCTCTGTATCTCTGAAATATTGTGAAAGACAACAATAGTGTAGAAAACAATAGTGTAGACAACAATAGTGTTGACTAACTGTGAGTATACATGCAGAATTTAAATATTTCACTTTTTTTCAGACATGATGCAGTATGTCATTGTTGAAAGTTTGGCTATTCGTTGCTCTATGCACTTTAAAAATAGATACAACGGTTTCTTGAAACTTTGGCGTAATATCGCTTAAATAATGTACAGAAAAGAATGAAGGAAAATGGCAGAAAGGGTGGGTAGTTTTTTTATGGATGCTTGTATAATTGGTGGATTGATATATAAGAGAGAGAGAGAGAGAGAGAGAGAGAGATGTTAAGTGTATACACGAGTAGTTATACCATACCTTTTTGCCGTTTCCAGCATTATTTCATTCTCATATTCGTCTGAAATGTATGATACTTACATTAATTATACATGTTTAATATGAAAAATAAATTATTTAGATGCAGTATAAAACAACCTACGGCTTGAACACTACATGTACTGGACTCATTAGTGTGGTATATACCGGAATATGCAGTTCTGTTTTATAGGTCTGGCGTTTTTAATATAACTATATTTGTTTTAAGTTGATGTAGTTGACTAAGTCTGTTTTGTGTTTATTATTCGACTTTTAAAACTACATTTTAACATTGTATATTATAAATGTGTATATGTATAGTATACCACTAGACTAACATTGAAAGAAACTCTGTATTTCAACACTTGTGATTTTTAGTAAGGTTCTGTGTACTATTTTAATCTCAGAAAAGAACGTGACCCGCTTCGTGTATGATAGCAATTCAATATTATTTATCAAATGTCATTCTTATGCAATGATATTCCATTGGGTAACGCCTCAAAAGTGCGACCGTTAAATAATATCGTGACCGTAACATCACCCACATATCGTCTACCCGCATATCGTCCACCCACATATCGTCCAATCACATATCGTCGGACAGAAATTCGTAGCATGTTTATCTCAATTTGAATACTAGAAACATGGTTAAAACCCGACAGACACAATAGTGTTTTCTCTGTCAATTCATGGGAGCCGCCATTTTTTTGGCGTGATTTGTTGTAACGTTATGTGACATCATGATAGTACAAAGGCAATGACAGCCTTCATGTATCAGTTCAATCAACATACAATACTACATAATAATTATGAAACTAGAAGTTAAGAATATAAGTGAAATATTTTTATCATACCTGCCAAGGAATGCAATGTATTAGTATATTCCGAATAAGGTTTACGTGATAAATAGCATATGTCAATATCGGCCTCCTTCGTATATTTCACTTAACATAGACGTACTGTGTTTAAGTAATTATGTCATTTAAAACAAATTCTACAATAAAACCTATTTATAAAAATTTACAATTATAACTTTTATTATTGCACTACTTTGTAAATTGGTTCTTTGATAGTGATTTTTCTTCAAATAATACATTTTAAGAGAAGAAATGTTTTCAAAAAGGTTTAAACTTTATTGTGAATTAGTGTGACCTCTCGACTGAGACAGGAAGGCCAATCGAAAGTGGCATTCGATCACGTGACCTAAGCGATGTCGGAATATGATGCGATCTCGTCCTTTCTAACCACCGAACCCAGTAACGCATACGTTTCCACAATGGTGTTCATGTTGTACATACCATAACGGAACCTTAAGGTAAGAATTACCTCCCATTAAGAATATGTGTTGTGGGCTAAAACTCTTGCAATAACATGTTTCACCTTTAAACTTAAAATAGTAGGAAGTAACCTTACCTTCAGCGGACACATCATTGTTATATTCTTGTTGATCTATTGATGTGGTAGTCATGTCATTTTGTTTAATTGTTTTGGCTGTGCAGCACATGCAAGCAACTGAAACTAAAATTGTGTGAAAGGCAATTATTTTAAACAGTTTTATGACGAACATTTTCAACAGTTAATTTCAATGCAAGTATTAACAAGCACGTGAATATGTTGAAAATGTTCGTCATAAAAACTGTTTAAAATAGTTGTATACAAAATAAATAAATAAATGCCCGCCATGAACTATTCTCTAACCAACAAGGCATCATAAATAGGCAATACACTAAACAAAATTTCTAAGTATCAACTTTTGTATCTAAACTATTTTTTTTATTTTAAATATATTTTAGAAAAGATATATGATAAGTATTTTGTTTTGACCCATAGTTTATAAAACATTTATTTTTTGTTTAAATTGTTACATCTTTTGAGAGTTACTCTCCCTTTATATGAAAACAGGAAATGTACTGATAAAACACATAACATGAGCCAAAGATCGCTTAAAGATATAACATTCTTAAAATTGGTATGAAATAATAGAAAAAAACATAAAAACTTGACCCATTTATCTCAGATTTTCCGTCTATAAAAAAATGAAATATGGATAATCTTAAATTACCCCCCTTTAAATTGAATATTGTTTGAAATTCAAGTAACTGTAATTCAGCGTTAACATTAAATACTTCGAAAATTTCTTTTGCAAATGCATTTGTAGTGGTAATACTAGTAAAACATGATGTCAAAATAATTTTAACTGGCACATTTTAGAATTAGGAACATCGAAAGCTTCACTAATTCGAAGTACTTAATAAAATCTTATATACCCAGTTGTATAAGTGTTATAACTTATTTCTAAGAAATCACATTGACTTAAAAGTTTTAAAATATGTTCATGCAGTCAGACCAGACGATGTACACTCGTTATTTTGAGTTTAACCGTATCTCTAATCAAGCTCAAAATACACAAAACAATGAGAATATTGTTGACATATTCTTAGGTTGGTACTTAGCAATTTGGTTTAGTGTATAAGTAAAACACAAAGATGCTCGTGTATATATATATATATACAAAAAACAATAGCCTAGAAAGCCACAAAGAAGTACTCAGTGACTTGGCAGAAGCCAGAGCAACAAGAGAATAAACCATTGAGGGCACGACAAGACAAGACTGCAGACAAACATTAAACGTCACCCATCTTTTGGGCTTTAGGTAGACGTACATAGCCTGTCCGGTCATCGCACAATTAAAGACGAAAGCATAGTGGTGAACTGTAAGTGGGTCCACCACTAAGCATACATGCGTTGAAAAATGATAGGGTCATAACCTCTTTTGATAAACCTTTTACCAAATTTAACAAAGATAGTATGAAAGTGATCATTACCAAGGATCTTACGAAGTTTGTAAATCACGTCACCATAGAAGTCAGGTTGTGATAGTCCTTGTCGCAGAAGAGTTGTTAAATTACTTTTATATTTGGAAAGAAGATCAGGGTTACGATAATAAAATTTTGCAAAGGTTTTACGAAGTTTATGGTAACGGTAGCCCTGATGTAGTGGCATTTTAGTTATACAAAGATTACGAATATTAAAGTCCTCAACTCGAGTACAAGCTCTAGAAAAACGAATAAGATGAGACACATAGACACCATAAGACATCCCCATCTAACTGCGGATAATTAACAAAACTCAAAATTTAAGTCATCTCTCTTGTCATAGATTTTGCTAATTATTTCACCATTTTCAATAGAGAGATGTAAATCGAGAAAAGAAGCGTTAGTATCAGAAATATTTTCTTTAGGATATATATTATAAACCATAGTAGAAAAGAAAGGGATTTATATGTATATGAGGTTATGATCATATCATTTTGCAACGTACTTCACGTTTAGTGGTTGACCCATTTACAGTTCTCCTCTATGCTGTCCTATTGGATTATGCGAGGACTGGGTAAAATGTGGACTCTATAATGACGTATACCTAAGTCCTGAAAGAACGATAACGTTTGATGTTTGGCTTCAATCTTTTCTAGTCGTACCCTAAATGGTTTATTATCTTGTTGCTCTGGCTTGTCAAGTTATTGAGTACCTGGTTTGTGACTTGCTAGGCGTTCCTGTTTTGTATATTCATATATGAATGATCATTTTGTGATATACTTATTAATGCTGCCTAGTTTGTAAGAGGATAGAGCTTGGGATAATTTCTTTTTTTTAGAATGTCCCTTTTCATTGGGATGACATTAAGGTAAAAATAGTGAGGTTTGATGCACACTAGAACCTGTATTTAAACCCAAGTGGTAGTTTTGCCACTAACCGTTCCAAGGCGCTAGTCTTATTGTCAACCCGTTTGTGATGTCACATACCTTGCCTCTTATATAGCCTTGTAATTGTTGTTTGTTTCAATGTGTATTTTTGGTTGACTGTGGTTTTTGACATTTTTTATTTACCTTTACATATGTTATATTATTTTCGGGAAAGGCCCCTCTATGACAACTTATATATATTATTTTTAGAGCGAATTCGCTTTAAACTCTGCTGATAATTTGGGACATAAAGTAAAGGTTGAAATATTTGAGTTCACTTATTTAACAAACCATGTTTTAGTTCGTAATTAAACCTAGTTTGTTGGAGAAAATATAAAATAGGATTTATATAATTATGTCTATACTTGAAATACAAATGGGTATGAATAGTGATTACCTACCCTTGTTGTATCTTCTCAGAAGTAGAAAAACAATGACTAGAACAACTACTGTCATGCCAATGCCACCGACAAACGCACCGATAATTGGCTCCGTCCGAATTTGTGCTGTTCTTACCAGTGCTGAAATTATGTTATCACTTCCCCTTTAATAACGGTTACGTTTTCATCCCATATTCTTGCATACCGGATATGGTTATCCGCGTTTTACATGGGTGCTGGAAAGCCTGATCTTATACATGGGGGAAGATAAAGGTCGCGAGCTGATATCAACAATGACAGTTGCATGAAGTCATTGTGTAAATAAACATGCAAAACATTAGTAGTTGGCGACGTCAACGCGTAGAATGTAAATGGTATGCAAGAAAAATAATCAATCATGAGTATTCGGTGAAGATAGGGAAATTCCAACCCTCGGTATAACTGTTTTAATCGGAACCTCGACACAACCTCGGTTCCGATAAAACGGTTATACCGAGGCTTGGAATTCCCTATCTTCACCGGATATCCATGAAAGATTTTTATAATGCAATACACTCTTGACTTAAACAAATCATACATAATTCAATGTGGTGGTACACCTTAATGTTACATTAGTTTATAATGTTAGTCAAATTGTCTATAAATTTAGAAATATTGAGATTTGTTCTACTAGGGAACAAATACTAATTATTTTAGTGGGGGCAAATCTTTTAGCACTGCGGTTGTTATGAACGTGTAATTCTAACGCATAACCCTCTCATGTTTGGCAGTATTGGCCTGTTTTTGTGATCTGAAAAGCAGGGTATTTTAATGTTATCTCGAAACCAACCCACCCATCATCCCCTGTGTTGGTTGTTTATATTGTATTTAGTACCAGTGTCTTCGCTTGACGTGTATATATTTCAGTGAAATGCAAGAGGAGATGAGTGGTCTGTCGTCGTCATGGCTTCATCCGGAACAATCTCAATCAAACCGAGACTGCAATATATTTTTGTATTTATCGTGTTCAACGATTTCCAAATTTCCCCTTTCATACTTTTTCATCCGGATCTCGTTTGCGGTGGTACACATGTTGGTGCAATCTTTGGGGATACAGCTACAAGAAGTTTTCAAATACTACTATTGACGGTGCAAGACGTTGTGGTATCGGAATGCGAAGAACTTTAAAATCGTCTATGAACTTTGTGTCACGGTATTTCGAAGACATAGTGTAGTTACAATATTCAAGAAATACATACACAAAAATATATTGGTACTTACCTAAAGTTACAAACGTTTTTAAACTCGTGATAGTACTTTTGCCAATAGTATTCTGTGAGTATATCTGTACAACATATTTTGTCCCTGATTCTAGGCCATTTAATGTAACGTTTATAGCTGGGGCTGATACGTCTTCAACATTCCAGTGAACATCTGAAGATTTCCTATATTCTATGTAAAACGTTTGCCATAAACCGCCGTCGAATCCTGGTTTCCACTGAACTGTTATTGTTGACTCTGTGACTGTTTCATGTAGAGGTTGAAGATCCGTCGGTGCATCTGGTCTCTCTGATACATGAAGCGAAATGAACAATATCTATTTTCAGTTTTTGTTTCGAGACATTGCTAGTAAGTTAATCATATTCGACTGTTGCTGTGAGTTTAGGAGAAAAGTGCAAGGTCATATAGAGACAAACGCTATGACAAAAGCACGATAATATTAGTATTTAAAAGTTGCTTCTAATATAAATAAGTCAGTTGCATATTGCTATTGAAACGCTGATATCTTCTACACCACGCTACCTTAATAAACAGGCAGCAAATGAATCTAAACGTTAAAAACGCCATTCGTTAGTTACAAAGTTCACTTGTATTTTCCTTTCAAATAATTACAGTTAATATGTTTGGTCACTACTGATAATTATCATTACATGAATTGATGCATGCCTGCATCCACTAACACTTATATCAGTACTATGATACAAACCTTGTCGGTTACTAAAGAAAATCTGGCTGAATGTGTCACCCACTCTATTGTCTACATCAAGTTTGTATTGTCCAAAATGTTCTTCTTGTATATCTTTTATAACCAACTCAGATTGGAGACTATTGTATCAGATTCATACATGTAACCACTTATACTTATATCAGTACTATGATACAAACCTTGTCGGTTAATAAAGAAAATCTGGCTGAATGTTTCACCCACTCCATTGTCTACACCAAGTTTGTATTGTCCAAAATGTTCTTCTTGTATATCTTTTATAACCAACTCAGATTGGAGACCATGCGTAATTATGTTGATATATTTTTCAGATGAAAGTGTCTTCCATGTAGAACCTCCTATCAGCTTTGACCAAACAAAGGTTGATGGTGCGGGATATGCCATGACAGACAAACTCAGCATACCATTGTCATGTAGAGCCTTCGTGATGTTGTGAACCAGAGTGATAGATTCTGATGGACGCGGAGAAGCTAAATAAAAAATTATAACGTAATATTTATGAAAATGCCAATAGTAAAATAAGCGGTATTTTTTTTAAATTAATGATAGATAAAAAAAAATAAAAAAATTAAAGTTTAAATTTTAAGTTTAACAAAGATAGCATGAAAGTTATCATTACCAAGGATCTTACGAAGTTTGTAAATCACGTCACCATAGAAGTCAGACTGTGATAGCTTTGTCGCAGAAAAGTTCTTAAATTACTTTTATATTTGGAAAGAAGATCAGGGTTAAGATAATGAAATTTTGCAAAGGTTTTACGAAGTGTATGGTAACGGTAACCCTGATGGAGTAGGTTTTTAGTTATACAAAATTACGAATATTAAAGTCCTCAACTCGAGTACAAGCTCTAGAAATACGAATAAGTTGAGACACATAGACCCCATAAGAAGTTGCTCGGGGAACATTCCAATCTAAATGGGAATAATGAACAATATCAAAATTAAAAGCATCTCCCTTGTCATATATTTTGCTAATTATTTCACCATTTTCAATGGAGAGATGTAAATCTAGAAAAGAAGTGTTAGTATCAGAAATATTAGCTTTGTTAAGTTGAAGTTCTTTAGGGTATATAAGATTAACCATAGTAGAAAAGAACGGGTTGTCAATGTTCAATATGTCATCCAGATACCGAGAGGTGTCATTAAAGGCCTCAACAACATCTTCCTTGGTATCTGGTGAAAGACTCAACATGAAACCTCTTTCATGGCAATATAAAAACAAATCTGCGACAAGTGGTGCACAGTTCGTACCCATAGGGATACAAACAATTTGTCTATAAACGGTCGTTCCATACCTGACGAAAATATTATCTAATAGGAAGATGAGTGCTTCACAAACTTCTAAGAAAGTCCACATAGTGAAAATTTCTAAACTGCCGTTAGTAAAAAACGCTTTAATGTTATTATAGGCCAAACATGTAGTATTTTCCCCAGCAAATGTTTTTTTAATAAGAGCAATAAGCTTGTATTTGATAAGGTGATGTGGTAAGGTTGTATATAGTGTAGAGAAGTTATAAGTGCTAATAGATGGAACTTGACGTTTATTGCACATTTTATCAAGAACGTCTCCTGATTTTTTTATAGATCAAAACAAATTAATCTAAGAGTTTTCATAAGTTTTATCACAATATTGTTTAACGTAGTCTTTAACGGCAGTAAGACAAGAAGTTAAAAGTTTGGAAATGTTTGTGGTGGTGCAGGCACTAGAATTCGAAATTAAGCGGGCCTTATACGGATTTTTATGTAATTTAGGAATCCAGTATATAGTTGGCAGTTTGTTCTGCTTTTCGTCTACCCCAGCCTTGAACCTTAATTTCGGCTTTAAACGTTTGTACTGTAAAATTAAAACATGTAATAGGTAATTTTAAACAGGTTATCGCATTTCTTCAGTAAAAATATTTTTAAACGTGTTTTATTGTCGAAAACTCCGTTATAAAATCCTGCTAATATAAGGTTTCCTATCGTTTAATGAAATTAAAGCTGGACCACGTAATGATGTGACATTAAGTGTGCAGTATATACAATATATAGCGGAAATTCACGAGTTGCGTTTCTTTTTCGCTTTGGTATATTAATACGCGGAAAAACTCGTGCATATATCCCAACAGAAATCCAATAACATATAAATATCAGTTAACTTACATCTAACGTTCAGAATAACATGTGTTGTCTCCGTCACTGACGTTCTGTTGTTTCTTGCTGTACATGTATACATCCCATGCTCCGACTGGCTGAGCGTACCAAGATCCAAATATGCGTTAGTTGAAGTAATCGAGTTTGGTCCAGACCAACTGTAAGTGCATGGCCAACACGTGGCACCACACGTAATAGGGGAAAAGGTAGACAATTCATCTTGAGTATATGAAGTTTCAGGTGGTGACAGATGCGTATTTCTAGGACCATCTATGCATTTGCGTAAAAAGAAGTAAACGTCATTCAACATGTTGTAATACAAATGTCTGAACTGTTTAACGGTACATTGTTTTAACAGTTAGATTATTGGTGAAATTTCAATATCAAAATAAATTATTCGTTGAAACATAATTGAACTAAGAAATGTCTCAAATCTTATCCAGCTAATTTCACTTCTGTGTCATACAATAACTAGTTACTTACATATAACATAGACTGTAAGCTCTTTTCTCAGTGTAAATCCACGAGGTCCTGTAACAGTGCATGTGTATGTTCCGGCTTCATCATAAGACAGGGTACCAATATTTAGAGATGATGTGGAACTGATAGATGACCCGGACCTGCTCCAGCTGAACCTACAAGTTGGATTACAGTCTGCATCACATGTTACGGTCGTAAGTGCTCCTTCACTCATCTCATACGATGTACTGGTAGGGTTGAAACGAATGTTTTCTGGTCCATCTAATATCAAGAAAATTCATGTTTGGAAGTATCGTTAAAATAAAAATCGAATTATGATTGGGTAATTATATTCAAGAATTGTAAAGGTTTCTTGTCCTTTGGGATCATAAAGCCCAATATGTTTGAGTTTAAGGTGAAAACCCGCTTAAGCCGGTGCCAGGGGGCGTTAGAGGTGTTACACCTTATATTAGCTCTCATGAACCAAGTGTTACTTTTCTCTATTGTTTGTGTTTGTTGCTTCCAAGGAACTCCGTTTCAGTATTACTTAATTTGAAGTGGTAGTTTAGATTGTTCTGGACAATGATCATAAAAACTATTTATCTTTTGTCGCCCCGATATTCATATCATTTATATTATATATTATACATGTGTAATGTTATGTTTGGGTATTATAACAGTTAGACAATTACGTAATTTCAAAATCATGAAAATTGCATAGACCACAAAATATACGCGAACGAGAAACAAAATGTAAAGCATGAAATAAACTGGAAGACGATTTTCATTTTATTCTGGAATTACAATGTTAAAGAACTTAGAAGTAAACGTAATGAGATTTAGTAATGATAGCAACCAAATATGCAAAACTCATATTATCTTATGAAAACGAAAGCACCAACATATTCATAAAATATCCAAAGTGGTGTTCGAACAGAAAATATAACGTTACTCTCTCACTTTTCACGTTTTACTTATAACACTGAAAACCAAAAACTTAATAATATATATAATTTTATTTCTTGTTAATTCTTTTTTAAAGTTCTGATGTGAAATATAGTGTATCAATCAAATGGCATTTTGTATTAATAAATATACAAAGGATGTGTAAGAATTTGTATTCTAATTTTAAAATGTATGAAATTTTCAAACGATGAAGACGTGCAATGGGTGTCCGAGGACTTCAGATCCTTATTGCCTACCATGTGAACTTTATCTGTCATTGGTAATGGGTGACTCACCTGTGGTAGAGTGTGTTTTCTAGACGAAAACTATTGTGTATATAGTATATTAGTCTACCCAATGATCAGTACATGAAACCCAGAGTACACTCGTTCCTCATTTGTGATTGACAATTCTCAAGTTTTTGCGTCAGTGTGATCAAGATCGATTCAGGACGTATCGGCACCAAACCATTTCGACACCAAGACGAATCGGCACTTAGACGTTTCGGCATCAAAGCATTTCGGCATCTATTTTAATTTTTACCCTAGACGTTTCGGCACCCATTTATATTTGAGTGTTATAATGAAGTAAAGAAGTAAAAAAAAAAAATATTTTCTATAAGATCACTTGTAATTCATTTAAAATGCAAAGTTGATTGCCGTTAGCAACTCCGAAGCGGTTTTGAGCCTGAATACAACTAAAACATGAACATAAATAGGGCCCATATGATAATATGACTTTTATATTATATTGTAGCATGGTCACTGAAATTCCCTTTGTAATAGCTCAGGTGTAAATCCCTTTAACATGTATAATAATGTATACCTGAGACCAAATAAAAACTTATCTGTATTCATACAGTATCTTTTAATTCTTCACTTAACCTTCCTGTCATCTCCATATCGACGACTACAGTTATGTGACCTCCACAAACTAACCCATTATTAAAAATCGTCTACATATAACGCATGCGTTATACTTTTCTTGTTACAGTTCTAACATGCATTATTGTTCCTCTGGGAGATCATCAAACCCACTTTTTGTGGTTTTAAAGTAGAATACCGCTTAAGCGTAAGAGGTGTTGCCAATTATATTACCTCTCATGAAAAGACTCAATAAAACCGAGTCTGCTAACATTCTCTCTTGTTTGTGTTTGTTGCTTCCAAGAGATATTTATTGGATTATTTATTTTAGTAAGTTCATAGTTGCTTAATTCATATTTGCAATGTTAGTATATTTATATTCTTAGAGCTCCTAAGTATAATAGGACACTTGTGCACCATGATTTGTTCAAGTGCATGGAAATTAATTTAGAATTTGTAAAGTTTATTTTATTCTTTGGTCATGTTAATGCCTGTCATGTCGTGCCCTTAATTATTTATTCTCTTGTTGCTCTGGCTTCTGCCAAGTCATTGAGTACCTTCATTGTGGCTTTCTAGGCTATTGTTTTTTTGTATTATATTTACACGAGCATATTTGTGCTTTACTTATATTGCCTATTGATGCTGCCTTGTTGGTTAGAGATTAGATCATGGCGGGGATTTCTTTATTTACACTGTCCTGTTTTAATGGGATGACAGTAGGGTAAGTGTGAGGTTTGGTGCACCCTAGAACCGGTTTAAACCCCCAGTGGCCTTTGTTGCCACTGGCCGTTTCAAGGCGGTAGCCCTATTGTCAACCCTTTTGTGTTTGTGATGTCGTTTGCATTTTTTATTACTTTTGTCTTCTCGTTTGTCTGTTTGCGTGTTTGTTTTTGTGTTTTGTGGTTGACTGTCGTCCTTGAATGCTGCTTTCACTGTCCGATATTTTTATCTTTCCTTGTAATGTCAAGTTTTCTATATCCGCACTGATTAATAATTGACAAATTACCCAGTTCTAGAGATTAAGATGCGTTTAACTATGTGTAATTTTGTAATTGCCATACATCTGTTTGCATCTGTAAGACTGTAAATATAATAGTAAATGGTGCTTAACTATTTAACCTGTGATATGGAATGTATGTGTAATATTTTAGATGACTTACGTTGAGTATTGTATATTTTTGGAGAAGTTTTTATTCATTATCATCAATAAATGATGTTTACGGAAACTGACGTTCTTTTCTATGACAACCGCTTGTTATGGCACATGACAACATTGGAGTTATACGTGTCACGCTACAACATAGCAACGTTAAACGTAACAATTCCACAAAGGTAATAACAGCCGCTGAAACGATTAGCAGTTTCAACGCTAAAGGTAACAACTTCCGCTATTTTAAAGGGAAACTCTTCCGCTAAAGTTAACAACGCTAACGTTAATGTCGACGCTAAAAGTAACAACTGTCTTCGCTAAATATAACAGCATATAGTATCAGCTACAGTTTCAATGAAAATTGTGTTAACCGGTTCTTGTTAGTTACTGTGGCACACAATCTCATTAAAATCTAATTACTCTTCGATGACCTCCAAGGTATTGTTGTCAGATCGACCATTCATCTAATCAATATTCATCAGAAGATCAACTAAGTTCACCCAATGAAATTGCTCGTTTCATATGCACTTCAGATGACGTTCGAGTGAATTGGACAAACGAAAAACCACATAAAACACATAGATCTATATCCGAATAAAGATAAAGTTTTCGTGCGTTATTGCTGTGGATTGCAAGATAAATTGCACGATAAATTCAAAGAAATGCACTAAATGGCATGATACGAAGAAAATCATGGGCGCTAAGTTCAACCAATGAAATCACGCGTTTCATATGCACTTCAGATGACGTTCGAGTGAACTGGACAAACGATGTTTAGCATCCAAAAACTTGAATAAGTATGTGTTTGCCTGCGATCTATTTTATTTATTACGTGCCAATTAAATATGAAAGGGGAAGTAAGTGGTAATGTTTGTCATCAATGTCATTCGTGTGCGTATGTTATTTTATAACTATACTGAAAGGAAAAAGAAACGCAGGGTGCGTATTTCCGCTATATATTGTATATTTAATATGCTACTGCTAATCGAATGGTACAGGGCGACATTAGGCCTGTCCTTTTAGAAAGAAGGTTTAAACAGCACTGAATACACCAATGGTTACCCCTTTAACGTTTCATTATCGTCAGAATGCGCATTTGGCTCAAGCAGGTGAGCAAACTTAGGCTTTAAATGTTGCAATCACTTAACATTAAATACAGTACTGAAATGGCTCAATTTTTCAAAGAGGAAGTTCAGCATTTATGAATTTCTTGTTACAACGTTTACTGTGATTAAAACGTCTACAACATCACAGTTGTGTCCTTTCTCTAACTAACTGCACTTTTTTCTTTTACAAAACATCTTGGGATTTCCTTGGAATATATATGGAATTAAGTGTGCAGTATATGCAATATATAGCGGAAATACGCACCCTGCGTTTCTTTTTCCTTTCAGTATATATATTGAAATTCAATTTTTCAATAGTTAATTTCTTTCTAACATTCAATTTATTTGTGTACAAATATATACACTGTCCATTACCCCTGTTCCGATACGACTCTTATTGAGTAACACACATAACGTTTTATGAAATCTTCCTATAAGTTAATAAAGAGGTTGCATGAAATATTAATTATATATTATATGTAGTGTATAAACTTGCTTTGAAGCATATGTTAAAGCCAAGTGTCCGAGTGGGAGACCACCACATTCTCTCACAACTGTTACAGGTAAAATGCTTAAATGTCAAAGGCGGTGCAAAACCAACAACAATTTTAAAAAAAAAAAAAATATCAACGAATTTATTCATACAGTACAATGATAAATATTCACTTACAAAATACTTTCAAAATACGGAAATTATGGAAATTGTGTATGCATAATTTATTTGACATTGAATATGGGATATTGAAACTGACATAGCAAAAACTAAGGTTGATTTATTGAATTGATTATAGAAAGAAAACATGAATGTAACTGTATTACCCTGTTTGAATGACATAATGGATACACGTATTTTTACTTTTATAATGAGGGGTTGCGAGGTGGGGCGGCGTCGGCTGGAGTAACACACCGAGGAGTAGACAGAAATTAACTCCTGTTTGAAAAAAATGGGCTGTTCTAGCCCAAAGTACCTGCTTAGCCACCCCACCCCCCACCCAACCCCCACCCATCCACTCTGGATTTAGACCCCGCACCTAGAAAGTAAATAACAAAATACTCTTACATTTTTTCTCAAAAATACCCTTACAGAAACAAACATACACTACGTTTCTTCAAACCCCGAACCCCTAGAAAATCTACGAAATACCCCCATGGATTTATATATATATATAAAAATCTCGGAAATACTTCCCTGTTTGTTTTTATTTACCCCCACCACCACTCAACACACCTCGAAAATCCCTTCCAGCCGATTTAAATACCTTATGCGCTTATCTAAAAATCGCAGCCTATAGAACATATTTCATGACAACACCCCAGTCCCCTGAACGATTCCGAAAATACCCCACTCCTCCTGGAAAAAAAACTCGAAAACCGTGCGCACCCAACACCTCACCCCCACCAAACCCACACCCACAACACCTCCACTCCCCCAACATCACATTCAGACATTTTTCATTCCTTAATGGGTGGTGTTACCTATGCACCATAGTTTGTTTTCACCCAATGAAAAATGCCCAACTTTACATTCAGATGTAAATTGCAAACTTTAGCATGTGTCGTGTTCATTTATGAAAAATAATTACGTAGTAATTGAGATGGCTCATTTTCGGATATTATTGATCGTAAATGTGCAGTAGTAAATGTTCGATGGTTTTGATTTAATAGAGATTTATTCACTCAAATTATGAACATGTTCAACTGGTGATCGTGGGGAAATCAACACGTCATGGCGAAATCGTGAACAGGGTTTTGGAGCGGAACTATACCACCATTAAATCGTTAACTTATCAGGGGGTATATTTATTATTTATTTACCAATAACCTGGCCATTGTTTATAATCTACGAACAACTGTCGGTAAGTATGCACTGAATGATCAAGGTGAAGGTCATCTGTAACAGTCTTGCGTCTTTGACGACTGACAGACATCAAGAGACGTTTATTTAAGTGGTTAATGAGAGGTTTGAATATATAAGTATTTGTTTTTACTGTATTAAGCAGGAAATGTACATGCTTTTGTTATTAATTTGTTTGAAATATTTTAAAGGGACACCCAGCAATACTGAAGTGTTCATTTCACGCATTTGAGTCTTGATTTATAAAACCAGTTCAGTGTAATTAAATGAAAAGTGAAGTTTTCATTGGTTTTTCTCATGCCATAGTATATTTAGGATATTATTAGCGTGATATTGATTCTAATCAACCATTAGTAATAAGACAAATGTAATTTGCTTAACACTATTTATATATCTACCGATAATAATGTAAATGCTATGTGTTGACATCTTGGCATTCTTGGCATTTGGAATGTAAATGCGAGGTGTTTATATTTAAGCGGTTTATTTCAGTAATACAAGAGGCCTTACCGACAATCGGCAAGACCGCCGAAGAGCCTGTATGCGAGTAAAGGACCATCTAAGGCACAGGGAAAAGGGGCACCTGCCGGGAAGAAGTGCCAGGGGTGCATTTGTGCATAGAAAAAGAAGATGAAGAATTCTTTCTTTGTTAACTTTACTTAAAATTATTAATTTACATCGATTAGGAAATCTGTTCTTAAGCAACATGGATTAAGTCCCTTGCTCAGAAATAAATTGCATGGCCAAGGCAAGGATTGAACACTGGATTAAATATGACCGAGAAGAAGAAGAAAACTTTCTTTGTTAACTTTACTTTAAATTATTAATTTCCATCGATTGGGAAACCTGTTCTTGCAAATTAAATTGGCTTCCTGGGTGGAACCAGTACTACGCAACACAGATTAATTCCCTTGCTCAGGGATAAATTGCATGGCCAAGGCAAGGATTGAACACTGGACTAAATATGACAGTGTTCAAATAGTTGATGGGGTTCACATGAAAACAAAAAGTTTTATTTAATGTAGTGTGCAAGGGTTCAATATTTTAGCAATTTATTTCAGAAATACAGTATGCCTAAACTACAGTCACAGAGCCATATTTGCCGTAAAGCAGTCCAGGGGGCCGATGACGACTCAGGACGCAGGAACTGGATGAACCTACCAGTAAAATAGATAAGGACACCAGCAGGAGCTGGTGGTATCTCCAGAGTTTGTGAGAAGATCGTTAAGCAACTGACGTCTGGGATGGTGGATTGGCTACACATTGTTACAGAAGAAGAAGTGCGAGTCGTAGTCGGAATCTGCAAGCGATACGGTTAACGGTGGATGGCAAGTTGTGCCTGACGAAACAGATGTTGCAACGCTTACGGAAACAGGACTTGTGTTCTACTTTATTATGGCTTTAAGTCAATCGGGTTAATAAATTATTGCTTTAAGTCAGTTGGGTTAATAAAAAAAAAAATAAAAAAATAAAAAAAAAAAAAAGTTGATATTACTGACTGTTGATTATATTGCATCAATTATATATTTAAACATGGCATAATAATAAGAAACATGCAAGCAACTTCTAAGTCAAAATGATACTGGATTAATAAATTGTGCGGCTAATTTGAATAAAAAATAAAAATGAAAAAATATTGCCGTGTGACCCTTTAATCACTGATTTAGTAGAGCTATACACATTAGAACACTAAATAAATAAATACAACTCTGTTGTCATTATGAGGATGATGTCAATGATAACTTGCTTCTGATAGTGCTCTTTAAGTACTATTATAAAAACAATTTATATAAATAACCTGTTTGTCACCATGTTGTTAATGAAAATTAATGTTGAATCAAGCCATTATGTTGGCCATTGATGTTATTAACGGTCATCGTTGTGCCCTATACATTTAACTTCTGCTGCTATTATTCACTCTCCAGGGCTGATCATGAAACTATTATGAAAACAATTTATATAAATAACTTGTTTGTCACCATGTTGTTAATGAAAATTAATGTTGAATCAAGCCATTATGTTGGCCATTGATGTTATGGTTGTCGTTGTGCCCTATACATTTAACTTCTGCTGCTATTATTCACTCTCCAGGGCTGATCATGAAACTATTATGAAAACAATTTATATAAATAACTTGTTTGTCACCATGTTGTTAATGAAAATTAATGTTGAATCAAGCCATTATGTTGGCCATTGATGTTATGGTCGTCGTTGTGCCCTATACATTTAACTTCTGCTGCTATTATTCACTCTCCAGGGCTGATGAAATTGTGGTTGTTGACAGTAATTGCAGTGTTTCTGCAATAGGTTCTCTTAACAAATTTCTGATAAGTATACCTCAACGGTTTGGTGGATTTCAGCAAATTTTTAACTGGCTGCTGCTGACTGCTGCTGCTAATAAGACGGGTTATAAAAGGTCCAGTGTTATTTGTCTAGCGATCCACTTTACACATCTATTTGTTTGTGTACAGGGTTGTTTTCATTATAGTGGCTGTTGTTTTGTACACAGGTGTATTTGCAGATGCTGCTTACTTATAATTGGATACCTGTCACTTATTCAAGGCTTTATTTTATTTCATTCTCTCAAAGACTTTGCCTTATATTTCAGTTTGTGTCACTATCAAGTTGACTTAGGGCCAGTCAATAGTTCCTGACAAAAATGTGGGTGTACCGGGCGTGATGTTGTGGACAGGTTATAGAGGCCCAGTGTTGGTATTGTATGTAATGTTCCATTTCTTACAGTTATACAAGTTAAACATAAATCACAAAGCGACATTTCAAGCATTGCGAATGTCAGATGTATCCAAAATATTTGGTGTAGAATTTGGGAATATATCCCAAGAACTGGTTGATACACTGACAATGGATTAATAAGTGGCGTTCCATTTTCCAAGACCTTGGAAGAATTCAGATGCTTTTCATATGGTTTATTTCATGGCTATTCCATTTGTTCGATGAGTATTATTTTTCCTGTCATTGTTAAACAAGGCATATCAAATGGCACCGGATTCTATTTAATTTGTGTGTGTGTGGGTGGGTGTAGTGCAAAGGTTTATTGTCCCTCCGCCTTTTAACCGATATGCCGTAATGAATGTATTATTCCAGTTGGGATTGTCCCTACCGTATATATAGCACTGAGTTCTGTGCATGGTCACTAAACTATAATAAGCACTTCTATGCTATGACCTACTCGAAGTAAAACTGTTCTATGCATGACCCGTTCTATGCATGACCCAAATTTAAATTTTTAAAACACTTACCGCATCAATTATATATAACACCTTTAAACCTCCTTTTAAAACTATCTCCGAATAAAGGGAGGCATTTATAAACCAAGTAAGGTGTTCTTGAAGGCACAAAATAGAAATACTTGTCAACACTAGCCAGATGTTCAGGTCGTGTGGTGGGGGTATGTGCCGGTTGAGGGTGGTTGTTATTCACGTGTTCTTAAAATACCCGTGATTGAATGTGCGTGGATTGGGTTGTGAGTTGTTAACTTATTTCGACACTCCAGTTTTAGGGTTTAGCCTGGCTGGCTTAAGCCGTTTATATTGTGGCTATAGAGTTTGGATTACTCAAAATGTGTATGTTATATATATACCTTGTCATCAGTGGCTTTGGAACCGATGTATATACCTTGTACAATGTGGCTGTTGTTGGTGGGAAAGCTGCTTTAAATGAGGTTTGCAATGGCATTCAGTCAATCAAAGTCAATCGCAATTAGGTCTCCTTCATTTGTATGAAGATGAACTAGTTTTGCATTCAACCTTTAACACGTGGGTCAGTTTACTTGAAAAGGATACATATTCCTAGTTTATAGTCAAAGGAGCATAATAGAATGTATTTGTAAATTTGGAAATGCTTTAGTCCTAGTCTTCTTGAATAAATAATTATTTACATAGGTGTCATTCAAAAGCTAAAGTTAATTGTAACATTGAATTTAATTAATGGGTTGCAGAGGTATGTGGTTGGATGCCATTATGGAACAGAATGAACATTGAAACAGATTTTTTATTGAAACACATAATTCGTTTCTACCGACTATAAATTTACTTCTATGCATGGTGATGTGTATCTTAAATTCACTTCAATGACTTGGTGCCAAGTGTTGAAGACATTAAAGTTGTTATCTCTATTCAGGACACCCACATATATTGGTATTGCATGTGGGAGGCAATGACATTGGTCAAGTACCCTCAGATAAATTAAGGAAAAGTATTATTAAAACACTACATGACAAAAACAACTTGATTTCTGAAGTTAAGATTGTTTGGTCGCAGATTTTACCACGCTTATATTATGGAAATGAAAAGTCCCATAAAGCTTTGGACAATGTCAGGATTAGGGTAAATAGTCAAGTTGCAACAGAGGTTTTCCGAATGTATGGTGGATATATTAGATATCCCGAAATTGTTGAAGTACAGATGCCAAAAATTTGTCTTTAGTTTCTGAAAACGGCCCGTGGCTTTAATAAAATGAATTCAAATTATCGTTGATGTGCAGTCACTTTTTTGGCATATATGTATAACCTCTATATAAGGTTATCTGCTTATCCTTCATCAATTTTAAACTTTTAAGTTAACCCCTTATGGGTTACTATGTGGTTGGCAATATAGTGCTTTACCCAGTTTGGGTCATAACCCATTTTGTTGTTGAAAATAAATTTATTTGTATTTTGGCAATTTTGTATGCTAACCAATTTGGGTTGCAAGCCACTTTTGGGTGTCTGTTAGTGTTATAAATGACCATATTTGGGTCATTGACCATATTTGGGTCATTTGTTGAATGTTGTCGACCATATTTGGGTCATATGATGAATGTTGTTGTTGGCGAGACAAATCGCTTCGATTGTGAAGTGCGTCAGCCATACCTCCATTTGAGGACTGACTTGTTCTTTTCACTGCTGTGCTCTACTTCCCCCATTTTAATGGCGGTGCCTCTCGTGGTGCCTCTGTCACCACTTGTGGCATGTGGCAGTATGTCGCGGTCACAGCAGTGTGTAGTAATTATTTTACGAGAACATTTGAAGGAAAGCAACTAAATTTTAAATATCTGGCTTTGTGAACATCTGGTCCCTGGGTTCATTGAGTACAGTTTTCATTCACTTCAAAACTTGGTCGGAGCTATGACCATTTTCCAAATTGTTATAAATATCGTGACTGCACATTTGTTATGCACATTTTGTTTCTTGTTATATTATACTGAAGCCATGGCCTTGTTATTCCAATAAATATAAACTAAGTTCAGTACTGAGTCTCTTTCATAGCCCATCTTCAATAATGAAATTACCCTAAATGAATTCCGTGATTATTTTTCATCTTTAGGAAACGACTATTTCCAATGTAAAAATGACGAAGCGGAGTCTTTTTGCGACGAACACAATTTTGATGAAGACTATTGTACCTATGAGGAATTAGATATGCCTATTACGATCAATGAAATTTTAACTGTAGTAAAGTTGCTAAAAACCAATAAAGCTTTACGGAGTGATGCATTGATAAATGAATACTTTATTGAAAGCATTGACAATTAATGCAATTTTAACTTCTGGATTTTTTCCTGAAAAATGGATGGAAGGAGTTATTGTCCCTGTTCATAAAAATGGAAATACTAAACATGTTAATAACTATAGGGGTATTACTCTAGTTAGTTGCCTGTCAAAAATATTTACCACTATATTATATAAAAGAATTGACTGCGTTTGTGAAAAGAATAATATTATTTCTGATGCACAAAAGGCCATTCCACTGTCGATGCTTTATTTGTTCTTCTTTCTATTGTTGAAAAATATTTGAATGAAAATAAACGTTTATATATTGCCTTTGTAGACCTAAAACGATGTTTTGATACTATAAATGCTTTATGGCTTAAACTATATAAATATGGTATACAGAGAAAGATATTACGAATTATTAAAGACATGTACGAAAAGGTGAAATCATGCATGAAGAGTTGTGGTACTTATTCAGAATATTTTGAATGTGCGGTTGGATTACGTCAAGGGGAGGTAATCTCTCCTTTGTTATTTTCGTTATTTATTGAAGATCTTGAGTTGCATCTACAAAATGATGTGAATTCAGGCGTACAGATTGATGATATAGTTCTGATATTGTTACTGTTTGCTGATGATATGGTTCTTTTAGTTAAATCTCCAGTGGAATTACAAAAGAACTTAAATCTTCTATACTCATAGCGTAATAATTGGGGTCTTGAAGTAAATACCACGAAAACCAAGATAATGGTGTTTAGAGAAAGAGGAGGGCTACTTCAAAATGAACGTTGGACCTATAACGGTCAAAATATCGAAGTTGTAAATGATTTTAACTATTTAGGCACAATTTTTAATTATACGGGCAATTTTTCATTTAATCAAGAACATTTAATTACTAAAAATTGCTCTCCACTTTATTAGCGAATTGTAAAAAGATTAAGTTAAAGCCAAAAACACTATGCCAATTATTTGATTCATTTGTAGGTTCTGCTCTAGGATATGCCGCTGAAATATGGGGATTCTCTAAATCAAAAGTAATAGAAAGAATACACCTAAAGTTCTGTAAACGGTTGCTGAACGTTAGATTAAATACATGCACAGTAGGTGTATATGGTGAACTTGGACGTTACCCTCTTTATTTTACGAGATATATAAGAATTATTAAGTATTGGTGTAAAGTAATAAATACTAATAACATTCTCATGAAAAATCTCTATGAACAAGGTATATATGATTGTGAAAGAGGTTGTAAAAATTGGGTTTCGAATGTAAAAAAAGTTATTATCTGATTATGGTCTTGCCTATTTATTTAACAATCAGGATATGCTGAATGTTAAAACATTTCCATGTGTTTTTAAACAACGAATAATTGACTGTTTTAAGCAAGAGTGGTATGGGTCAATTGATAGCAGTGCTGTTCTTGAAAACTATAAATATTTTAAATCTGATTTTTCATATGAACACTATCTAAATGTTTTACCTAGCAATTTGAGATTCTTTGTTTCTAGAATAAGATTATCTGCACATTCTCTTAACATACAAACTGGACGGTACGCAAGAAATCGCATACCGAGAAATGAAAGATATTGTTTATGTTGTCACTCACAAGACCTGGAAGACGAATACCATTTTATATGTGTGTGTGTCAATGTTACAATGAACTAAGAAAAAAACAAAATTAAAAGTTATTACCACCAGAGGCCATCTATGTTCAAATATTTAGAATTGATGAAAACGTCAAACAATGATATATTACTAAATTTAGCGAGGTATATAAAATGTGCTTTAAATGTTAGACTTTCTATTTTGAATGCTTAGTATAAATATAATATTGTTCATCCTCTAACTATGATGAGGTAAACTATACTGACAGTTGATTTATATACTCTGTTTACGTGACTTTGTTATATTCGTATATTGTATATATGTTCTGAATGACGAAGTACTTTGTACAAGTCTAAATAAAATATCTGTTCTGTTCTGTTCTGTTTAAAATAAAATAAGATTAAAGGGACACTATACAATTTAGATTAAAGGGACATTTTCCAATAGTATTTGGACTTTATTCTAAAATCGGATTTTAAATAAATACGGGATCTTAATTTATGTACATTCTGCAAGTGAATATTTTTCTTGAAAAAATTAAGTGATTATTTTTTAAAAATTGTTGTTGCTGGTTTTGCATTTCCTTCCTTGTTACGTTTTACCCGTAGCGGGTGGGAACGGATATTGCGTGAAGAGTCCAGTTAAACCAACACTGTTGACACCGGGGTACTGACTTAAGACAGAACCCGGTATAATAGCACCAATGGGGACTACCCTGGAAAATGTTTCTCCTAGGGTAGGAATTAAACATTTTTCTATTTCCCTGGGTACTCCCGTTGCTGCCCCATTCCCGCCCAGGTGGGTGGGTGGAATAATTGATTATAGGTGCATACTTGCTTACGAAAATTCTAAAAAATCCGAAAGAGCACACAATTCAATGGAAGGAGTGGGGAATGTGGTAGGGTGGGGGTGGGTGTTATTACATATTTCCTAAAGTAGACTTTTTGTAATAACACTCAGAATAACGTCTCGCCTAACTGTTTAGTCCTAAAAAAAAAGTCTCCACAAACTCGATAAAATGCGCCATTTAAAGAAACTAAACCGGCAAATAACGGCAAAATTACACTATAAAACCGTGTATCAAAACTCTACCCAGGCGTTTAGGTCATATAATAATATATATATTTGCCGATTAAAAGCAACGTTTTTTAAGGGTTCTGAAAATATCCACGATTGAATATGCGTAAAACTAATTATGAGTTGGTAACTCTTAATTCGACGCTCCAGTTCCGGGGTTTGGCCTTGATAGTTAAAGCCGTTTATAGTGTGTCTATGGAGTTCGGATTCTCAAAATATGTAAGTTATTGGAGAGCATTGTAATAACAACACATAAAAATATTTTTTAAACTTTAATAGATTTGGCAAATAAATTCGGCGTGGCATGGATTGAAAAACAAGCCCCAAGCATGGGGTTTAACAATTGGGCTGCCGGTAAGCACAAAATACCAGTATGGCAAGCCCTTACAGTAGAAAGCATTATGCAAGAAGCACATTGAATATTACAATATTAAGGACATAAATACATGTGCCCCAAATTAAATGTTCATTATGAAAGCAACTTTTCTGATAAGCATTTAAGCAAGTGTTGAAAGCACGGTTGATATTCAAGCATAAGTACAAGTGCACCGAATTCAATCAATTCAAATGTTTTTTAGCAATTCGTACGGACAGCAAATTTGTATATAATTTATGTTTAGATTACAATTCAGTCTCTGGGTATACAGGAGCTGAATAAAGTTAAACTGAAACTTATATGTCCTTCCTTTCACACCTTCGCTGCCCGCCATATGGATGGGCGCCCGGACACTCCAAGTAATAGAGTGTATGTACCTCATCGTCAGTAGGTTTAGAAACGGTGTACATATGATGTAAAATTGCCTGTTGTTGGCGGGATAGCTACTTTAAAGTGTGTTATTAGTTGTGTGGTGTTTTTATGCCACCGAGGGATGGCATATAGTAGTCCGTCCGTCAGTCCGTCAATCCCTTCGTTCGTTCGTCCGTACAGTCGTGTCCGGTTAATAACTCTGACAATAAAGGACGGATTTTCAAATAACTGCAATTGCTCGCCACAACAAGACGACGTGTCGCGCACAAAATTCAGGTCCGTGGCTCCAAGATCAAGGTCACACTTAGAGGTCAAATCGTGTCCGGTCAATAACTTTGGCATTCCAGGACGGATTTTCAAATAATTTAGCACAAGTGTTCACCACAACAAGACGACGTCTCGCGCACAAAATCCAGGTATGTGGCTCAAGGTCAAGGTCACACTTGGAGGTCAAAAATCAAATCGTGTCCGGTCAATAACTCTGGCATTCCTGGACGGATTTTCAAATAACTTGGCAAAGTGCTCACCACAACAAGACGATGTGTCGCGCACAAAATCAAGGTCTGTGGTCCCAAGGTAAAGGTCACACTTAGAGGTCAAAGGTCAAATCGTGTCCAGTCAATAACTTTTGCATGCCTGGACAGATTTTCAAATAACTTGGCACAAGTGCTCACAACAACCAGACGACGTGTCGCGCACAAAATCCGGGTCCGTGGCTCCAAGGCCAAGGTCATACTTAGAGGTCAAAGGTCACTTCGGGGAGCATTTGTCACTTACAGTGACATTTCTTGTTTTTTTGTTATTTTCTTCGTGTTTTATTTTGTTATTTTTTTATAAAACTGGAAGACCATTGCCCAAATACCCTGTAGAAATCACAGGTCTGTTTTGACGCTAAAATTTTGATAAATTAGCTTGATATTTTTGAATTTCATGGAAAAATAAATAAGAAAAGACGTTCCCTTAATATATCTGTATTTTGTTTGTTTGTTTTTCAATGTGTACGCATGCTCTACATACAGACAGGGCTCTATATGAATTTTCACCCCAGATACAGGTAGCTACGCTCTTTTCTTTGGCGCATTTCTTGACGATTGTATCTTTCTTGGCTACTTAGCACACACTATGCAAAGTTTCTTGTTTTTAGACCATTGTTGAATATTCTCAAGGACGCGGGGTGGCCGAGGATTAGACATAAATTAAAAATAGACAGGAATGGGATATTCCATATAGTATCTATACTTAACCACTCCACACCCCCCCACCCCCCCAATCCCCCCCCCCCCCACCAAGTGGTGACCCCACCCTCAAACACACCCAACACCGACTCTAAGAGAATTGTTTTTTGTTTGTTGTTTTAGCCCAGAATATCTGGATTTAAACAATAAAATAAAAATGGAAAAGCGTGTTTTTTCAGGTTCTACAAAATACCACCATTAATCCTCTGAAAATCCATTTCTTAGCTCCTCCTCAAACATGTAAGAAAATATTTTGAAAAATACACCCCCATCCCACACACACCCAGACTACCCACTCTCCAGATTAAACAACAACAACTACAAAAACAAGAGTTATGCGCAACATGATGTCTCGCCTAAAGTGACATGTCCAACATACATGTTTCAAGCGATCTTCATCTTGACAAAATCTAGGGTTTATAGTATTGTTAACGAGGTTAAGCACTGTTGTCAGCATTCAGTTTGAATGTTAACATGCGCAGTGGCATTAAAACAACAACAAAAGTTCATCATTTATAAATGTCCTGCATTATTATCAGGATTCAACATTTGAAACTGAATGTGACCTCATTGCCGTAATTATTTACTACAAATTGATTAGGCAAAGTCTAAAATAAACATTATGCAAAGCGCATATGTCGTAGGGTCGAATATCTTGAACCTTACATGAATAATAAATAAAGTATACATTGATCCAGCATGTTGTTTTTGATACATTATCCGTTTCAATCTAAGGGAAGTAATCTAGTTTTGACCAGTTAGTCTGTCCTTGTCCTAAACACACCTATATGTACATTATCCGATATTCATTGTCCAGTATACTAATACCCAGTCCTGTTATGTTATTTTTCGTCACTACCTCCCCGTGTCAGGAGTGGGTAATTTGCGCGCCTGCTGCCTTCCTTGGATGTGGTAGCCGTTTCTCATGCTCCCTCTCCGGAATCGAACCCTGATTCCCAGTTACCCGTGAAACCCATGGTAGACACATCACGTACCATCGAAAGTTGATAGGGCAGACATTTGAAAGATACGTCGCCGGCACGAGGCCGTGCGATCAGCACAAAGTTGTTCAGAGTCACCAAGTGGACCGGGCCGAAACCCGGATTGGTTTTGTACTAACAAAAGCGCTATTCCCCGAAGGTCGGAGCTGTGTAGCATGTATTACCTCTAGAATTGCCACAGTTATCCAAGTAGGATTGTACTATCTAAGAAACCATAACTGATTTAATGAGCCATTCGCAGTTTCACCATGTGAAGGTTTGTACTAAGACATGCATGGCTTAATCTTTGAGACAAGCATATGACTACTGGTATGATCATAAGGGCATCACAGACCTGTTATTGCTCAATCTCGCCACTTGTTCCTCTAAGAAGTTGGCGAGGACGCATAAGAGGATCCTCGAATTATTTAGTAGGCTAGAGTCTCGTTCGTTATCGGAATTAACCAGACAAATCGCTCCACCAACTAAGAACGGCCATGCACCACCACCCACCGAATCAAGACAGAGCTCTCAATCTGTCAATCCTTATAGTGTCCGGGCCGGGTGAGTTTTCCCGAGCACCTCCAATTGTAGGAAGTGACTAATTCAATAAGTTTACATTTCAGGACTTATTAATGTACTTCAGGTATTTCTTTTTTTCCTTACAGCTCTCACGCTGAGCAGAACGATGAAAAGGCTGTTTGCTATTTGGACGTTTTTGTTAATGATTGTATTTGTGTATGTGTGTGTGCATTTATTTCAGCTCATGCGATGATAGTTGGAGGCCTGGAAGTTATTGGCATTAGGAAACAATGACAAGAAGGTTATATATCTTAGTCTATGGTTTTATTTTTAGCTGTTGAAATGTCGGGACGCCATTTTCAAAGTAGGGGAAGTGTGTCGTAGGGTCGAATATCTTGAACCTTACATGAATAATTAATAAAGTATACATTGATCCAGCATTTTTGTTTTTGATATATTATCCGTTTCAATCTAAGGGAAGTAATCTAGTTTTGCATGGGCGTATTCGCCTTATCGGCCGGTACGGCCACGACCGCACCAATAATTTTTATTGGTGCGGCTGGCCGTACCAATAATTTCTACAGTTTTATTTTATATTCAGTTTGCATGTAGACAGTCTATATTGATAAATTATCATTATTTAAGAAATATTTGCTTAACAGTTATTAAGATAAAAGTTGTTTGGCCGTACCGATTCCGGTCTTAATACCAAAGTCCGTCATTTGTATTCGGTCAGATCATGTCAAATTTATTTTTAAATCGATTCGTGGATCCGGTGATGGCAGTAGTTCAAATTTCGCGCAGCTTAACCTTTTGAGGAGCGAAGATGGCTATTCGTTTGGAGAGTGGTTAAAACGTCAACTCAATCGATATGATTCGCCAGGGATTCATAATGAACTGCTCAACATTATGTCTTCGCAACTTTTAAGGGAACTATTCGACAACATTCGAGAATCTGACTACATTGCTATATTAGTCGATGAAACAACATATATGAGCAACAGGGAGCAGTTAGTGATATGCTTATGATGGATAGACAAACATTTAGAGGTTCATGAAGACCTGATTGGTCTGTATCAGATAGATGAAACAAACACCGAGACAATAGCAACATGTATTAAAGATGTCCGCTTCAGGTTGAACATAAGTCTGACAGAGGTCAGACATATGAGGGGGCAACTGCAATGTCCGGCAAGAAGAACGGCGTACAAGCCAGAAGAAAGGAACAAGACAAAGGAGCATTGTACAACCATTGTCACGGTCACTTAATCAACCTTGCATTTGCTGGCAGCATCAAAGGATCAAAGGTCATGGGTGATGCACTAAGCACGTGTCTAGACATAACCAAACTGGTTAAAAAATTCTCCACAACGCGACACTAAACTTGAAAAAGTACGAGAGGCATCGGCTGATAACGGGGAAAATCTAAATCACAAATTGAAAACAATGTGTCCCACTAGATGGACCGTGAAAGCCATGGCAAACATTCTTAACATTATGCAACTTTGGGACTGGTCGATCGAGAAAGTGAAAGAAACGGAGATCAAATCCCGTACAAGAGATGTTGATTCACACATGATGAAGTTCGAGTTCTTTTTTGGCTTAACTCTGGGAGAGACTCTTCTACAAAATGCGGACAATCTGAGAGCAACTCTGCAGATAAAATATATGTCAGCTGCTAAAGCAAAGTTGATCTCCATGGTGACTATCAAGACAATAACTACGATAAGGTCTGATTAATGTTTCGATTTGTTTTGGGAGAAGGTAACGGATAAAGCTGCACGTGAATCTGTGGAGGAACCAAAACTCCCTCGACGACGCAAGATGCCTGTCAGATATGAGACTGGAGATGTTGCAGAAGAATATCACTCTTCTGTTAAAACCTACTACAGACAGATATATTTCGAGGCAGTTGGCAACATAGTCAATGCAATTACTGATCGATATAATAGCAGTGACTTCAACTTGTACTTGCAATCAGAGCAATAACTTCTCAAATGTGTTAAAGGATTCAACTATGAAGCCGAGTTTGACACTGTAACTGAATTCTATGGAAATGATTTTCATAAACAAGACCTCGAGCATCAGTTGAAATCATTGTCGGCTAGTTTTGAAACGGATAAGAGACCAGAAGACATTGTACTAGCCGATATCACGAGCTACTACAGGTCAATGTTCGAGCGCGAGCGTAAATGGCTTTACGAAATTTTGAAACTTTTACAATTGATGTTGGTTATGCCCTCAACAAACGCCACTAGCGAAGGTTTATTAAGTAGCATGGGAAGGATCAAACCCTACTTAAGATCGCCAATGACGCAAACCAGGCTGATCCATGTGCACGAGGACCTTATTGACAGTATGAACTTGAAGTGCGTTGCCAACGAATTTACTTCTAAATGCAATCGAGTTTGCATTTTTGTCAGTTTTACAGAGACATTATCAGTAGTGAAGGTTATGTGACTACGTTATTGGACGGAATAAAATAATAATAAAAGTGCTGAAAGCACTGATAGACTAGGGGGCTTTGGAAATTGAACAGTTCTGTTGAGTGTACATGGTGTAAGTGCATTAATGAACATAAGTTCGAATTTGGTTCTGTGTTGACAAAACTGGCGGAAAGCGTCTTCTTGAGTTCGAAGGGATCAGATTGTAATTATTAAATTCCGACGCTTTCACCTGATAGAAATATGGGCCATATGAGTTATCCTTTTAGGAAAATTACATCTAATTTTATTATTTTTTACATATTTTTTTATTGTGGTATGTATTCCATCATTTATTAATTCGGAGCAACATTATTCATATCTGTACAAAGTCGGATTCGAAAAAAATCTTCTCCACTCTATTAATAGTGATCGCGGGTCATGAAATCAACGCGTGATCAGTTCAATCCATTGCGTCTGTTCAAAATGCCGCTTCTACAGCGTAGTAATACAATTTGTAAATTCTGCAATTATAACATTTTGACGAAGACTTTCTTTAAGATTGTCTCCATTTAATATGTGACGGATGTTCCATTTTCCCGCTGATATCGCAAATGTTTACCTCTATTATTTTTTGCTGAAAAATAACTACTTTTGCTCAGAAGCATTGGTCCTTTCGACATTAATATGCAAATGAGCTACTTTATCCCAGGTTTGCAAAGCTGGATGTACGGGGTCCAATCGGGGTTTATAATAAAATATATCATCTTGTTTCTTGTCTTAGTAGAAAAAAGAACAGGCCCAAACATCACATTCTTCAATTTTCTTTCCATTTCCCACAGCTTATTTACCATTTAGATGGTATTTGTCTGATCCGGAGAACTATTTCTTCTCTACACAAGGTCAGGGCCCCTATGAATATGCATACAGTGAGTGTGTGTATAAGCGTTTATTTATTTTTGCTGTTTTGCACTAAGCATTTTAGCGAGCAGACCTAGGTTTAAAGTCTCATCCGAAGGACTGGTAAGGTAGGAAATACTTTATATTTCGATAATTAACCCAAATTCGGTCCTGGCTGGGATTGAACGCGCGATCCCTGGGTTACTAAACCGCAATGCTAACCATTAAACCACGGCGCTACCTCATACAGTGAGTGAGATGTGTTTACCGCTTTTATGCGAATGAACAACCAATCAAAATGACAGCTGATGCTCTGTCTGTTAGCGTAGTGATACATTTCGTCAGTGACGATCTGTTGCGGCTTCTAGCGTGCTCGAATTTTGTCGCCTGCTAAGGACTAGGGCTTGAAAAGCCCCTAGTCCAAAAACGAATAAAAATGCGATACATAATATATGAGTATAGTATATACTGGTTAATATTGTTGTGTCGTTATTTATAGTTTTCAGTGGCCTGAAATATACGCAAGAAAGCATGATTTGGGATCTTGCAATACAAAATAGTAACTCGCGGTTTATGGCGCTCATCATGTATTTGGCCGTACCAATAAAACGTACGTGGATACGCCCCTGTTTTGTCCAGTTAGTCAGTCCTTGTCCTAAACACACCTATATATATGTACATTATCCGATATTCATTGTCCAGTATATTAATACCCAGTCCCGTTATGTTTTACTCACTAACTTTACTAACCTGTCAACCGTGACAATACGACATCGACGAGAGTGATCAATTGCAATGCTTTGTTGTATTTGCCATTTACGCCTGTTGACGTATAGACGCTTTTATATATTTTGAGATAAATATATGATATATCTATGATATATGCTTTCAGGTTAGTTGAGTAATTAGATCATTGTTTGTACCCTGAATCTAGTATAATGTAATTAGCTTAATCCACAGTTATAAGGAACCATTTCATATAATTTCTCATTGTGTTTAAGTATATAAGTATTGCCTTCATGTATGTGTTTATATAATTATATTCGTTAATGCTTCGTGGCATTTGCCATTTACGCCTGTTGACGTATAGACGCTTTTATATATGTTGTGATAAATATATGATATATCTATGATATATGCTTTCAGTTCTCCTTTCGGCATCCATGCATGAAGGACGTACCCCTTCACCATGTATACAATCAAATAGTGCCACGCAATATGTTGTCGGCACAATCAAACTCCATCGACTGAGCCAACCGTGACACATACTCTATGGACTTAAAGAGTTGTAAATTATACGTTTTAATTGTTACGGTGTTTTATAGGAAACTGTTAATGTTCCATCTATCTTTATGAACTACCTCACGCTTTAAATTGATAATTTTATGCTTTATTATGTTTTAAACAAATTAGGTCCCAAAGCCTGATGTACTCCCTTTAATACCTGATAGCTAGCTGCAGAAACTACATATTGGAGGAGGACTTCATGTAAAATTGCAGCAATTTGCCATCTTTGGGATGGTTAAAATTCTGTACTGTTGATTTATATGAATATTGAGTTCTGCTCAACCCGGGGCTAGAGGACGTGAGCGGTAGCTAGCATATTTCACTACCGCTCATGAACAGTCTCAGTCAAACCGAGACTGCAATATTTCGTATGTGTCGTGCTCGGCCGTTTACAAGGGTCCATTATCATACTCTTTTGTATTGTTTCAGGAACTGACATTTTAATCTGCATGTATCATGTTTCATCAAGAAATGTCAGCTCATATTAAAATTAATGTAATTCTGTTGCTGGTTTTAGAACATAAAATAATAATAATAAGCATTTATAAGATTTTAAAAATATTTTCAACCATAACTGTTGCTTTTATCAAAGTTCATTATCTGGAAATCTGTTACAATGATAATGGCAAATTGTATAAAGATGGTATATAAAGGGACACATGGCAATCTTGAAGTGTTTATCAAGCACTGAAATTTTGTTTCGATTTATATATCCAGTATCATATTCACTTTAAACCTACTTGCATATGAATAAATAAAATATTTAGTTTTCAATGTTTCTCACGGATTTTACCATAAGTTGAACATATATAGTTGGTGCATTATTATCAACAGTTAATTATATGTAAATTAATTCACTTCATATTTGTTTTAGTGTAATGAATATTAATGATTGAACAAATGCAAGTTATGCATAACAAATAGCGGGACGTTGTGATTTTAAAACATTCAGATGATTGTCATGTGTAAGAGAATTTATAATACGGATTCCATGAAATTAATAAATAAGTTGAATAAGAGAAAGATTGTTATCTGTTGTTTCTAGAATCTTTACAAAATATAATTGCACATGTTGGATTAGTATATAATTGATGCAATTACCAGCTTGTCAAGTTATCCATTCACAAAATGACATTTTAATCAAAAGATGTCATGTTTTATCAAGAGAAAATAACACAATACAATGGTAATAACAGTTTAATCACCATGGTTGTGATTGGGAATGTCAGTGCATATTATAATTAATGTAATGTTTTCTGCTGCTATGATAAGGACTGAATTGGCATGTTTTACTTCAATTGTTATTAATTCTTAAACTTCAATAAATAGTAATTCTTTATTTCTTCTATGTACAGGTCAACATATAATGTAGTGAGGAAGTCTTTTATTTAGAGCAAAAACATACAAAAATCAATACTATTTGACTAATTGCTTGACCCAGGGTCAAGGGTCAGTTCAGTGACTAAAAGTTATTAAAATAACAAGAGTTATGTCCAGTGAGTTTAGATATGAAATCTGTAACACTGTACTTCACGATGTTATATTGTTAAATGTAATCAAATTTGGAGATGGTATATGTATTGTGGAATTTGGAGACAGTTCATGTATTTAAGAGACTTCTGACCTTGACACAGGGTCAGTTTGAGGCGGAACGTTATTGAAATTAGAACAATGACCAGTGAAATTTGAACACTCTACTCTATAGGACAAAAAAGTACAATATTTTAACGCACATTTTAACACATTTTTTGAAGACGGTACATGTATCTAAGTGGCATTGACTCCGACCCATGGTCAGTTGGAGAGCTGGAAGTTATTGGCATTAAGAAGGACAATGAAAAGGAGGTTATATATGAAATTTGAACACTCTGCTCCAAAGAACAAAAAAGTTATAAGAATTTAACGCAAACTTGAACAGTCTCAATCAAACCGAGACTGCAATATTTCGTATGTGTCGTGCTCGGCCGTTTCCAAAGGTCCATTATTATACTCTTTTTTAACCAAAACCTTAAAGCAAATCTTAAACAAAACCTTAACGTAAACCTAGACAACGGTACATATTGTATTATAACTTTCTTGTCCTTGGGAGTAGAATGTTCAAATTTCATATATTTATTACTCCATGCCATTGTCATTCTTAATGTCAATAACATTCAGCTCTCCAACTGACCATGGGTCAGAGTCAATGCCACTTAAATACATGTACCATCACGCAAATTATAATGTAAATATTGAGGTACATGTATTTAAGTGACACTGACTCCGTCCCATGGTCAGTTGGAGGGCTGGAAGTTATTGGCATTAGAAAACAATGACAAGAAGGTTATATATTAAATTTGAACATTCTACTGCCAAGGACAAGAAAGTTATTATACAATATGTTGACGCCGTCGAGCCCACCATCATTAGCGGCGCCCAAATCTCGCATTTTTTCAAAAGGCGAGACAAATATCACCCTGAAAAAGCGTTCACCTCTAGAAAATCTACAGAAAAACACCTAGGTAGTTCTTTTGTTAAATATTCCCCTGAAAATCGATGCCTTACCCCCTCATAATAAATCCCTTCGTTACCGCCATTCTCTTAAAACCACCTCCCATTTAGAGTTTTTTTTACACGCCTGCATTGTGTAATCAATATTGAGGGATCATCGAACTTTCTATATATCTATTTATAGAACGTAGATCAGACGCGTGGTCATGATCGTAGTTGAAATGCGCTTTACGTGTTATCAAATTCACCGTTTCAAAATGTTCGCTTGTTTGAATGTAACGGAACATGCGCAGTGTAGCAGTTTAACATGTAATATACATTTCTTTAAAGTATTTATATTAACAAACACCATTCGCGGACGAATTTATAACAGTTATAGAAATACTTCGGCGAATGTCAAACAAGTTCAATAGTGCTGCTGCTTCGATTTTCACTTAAATGTTGACCTGGTCAAATAAATAACATACACACAATGACTTAGTTGGCTTTTCATCAGATAACGTAACATTTTAATAGTCTGGACAGACTTCATTTCCTTTCTTCTGACGCCAAATGACGAGATGTGTTTAGTTCTTAATGATTTTATATTTTGATTTTAAACATGAGTTATTGAGTTTAGTCTACAACATTAGGTTAGTATTAAGGAATAATAATGGCGATTAGTTGAATCCTGAACATGTATAGATCCATTATATTCGGCTGCAGCTATTTTAATAGTTGAATTTGTAATATAATTAGTCATTTGATTCTCCTAATAATTGGAACTTTGGTATAACTTGGGGGAAATCTAGTCTCGTTCTTTTGAATGTCACTATGAAAAAGGTCATTGTATATGTATAATACATAATATACTTTAAATCAAATATGAAAATTGTGTATATGTATAATAAATAATATCTTTAAATCAAATACGAAAAAGGGGAAATGGTGTTGCTGAAAGCCAGGATTAATAATAAGACAAGACGCCGATTATTGTAAAACACGTGTTATCTTCATTTCAAATCTATTTTACTACAGGATAGTTAAGATCATGGAGAATATTTTTTGAACTGGAAGGTAATTACCCCATAAGGAAAATAATAATGTTACGAGTGTTTGTGGCTGATACAGACACTACTGTTTAATACTCGGTCACGTCAGTATGATGTTGTCTACAGCTAGTGGGGATTCACACAATGATATATACTTACATAAGACATTGACTGTGTATGTACTGCTTTGATCAGACGCCAGTCCACCAGTAACATCCTCAGTAGCCGTACATGTAATAACTTTGCCCCCATCATCCTTTATAATGGCGGACACCGTCAGTGTACTGTTAGACACAGAATATATATATCTACCACCAGTGGGGTTGACGACACCATCTACTCTCCAGCTGTAGCTCAGACTCAGACCATGTCCAATCGGTACAGTACTGGATACACTTGTACATCTAAGCGTAACGGTCTCTCCTACTGCTGGGTCAGTGCTAGATGTTAGTTTAGGAGATGTAGGTTTACCTGTAATATACGTGATATTATGCAGGTAATGTCACACCATGGCCATTCCAATGGCATTGAACGCATGCATAGCCTATTGTAGAGAGTCAGTACTACATGCTGATATAGATTTTGTAGTGTTTGGTAGCCCTATTGTAAACCCTTTTATGTTTGTGGTGTCATATCTTGCTTTTACATCTTTGTAATTGTTGTTTGTTTCTGTGCGTGTTTTTGGTTGACAGTGGTCCTTGAATGCTTCATTTCCTGTTCGACTTTTGTATCTACTTTAAATTATACATATATGATGTCATATAGGCAGTATGACACTATAAAGCTGTAGGTCACACTTCTCGTATAGGGGTTGACAGTTTACCTGATATGGTAGTAGATATTATGCAGCTACTTGCTGTTAAATTATTTTTGATATATTTTAGAAAACAATGATCTCTATAGTCTTTTAAATAAACTATATGTTGTATATATTGTAATATTCTAGAAACTACTTAATGTACATCTATGTTTTATCAATATGTTTTGTCAATATGATTCATATCTTTTGTTATAACTACATGTATTTCAAAAGCGGAATTTGGCTACATTGTTTGTTATCTTTACGGTATGCCCTAAGCGTCTTGCTATGTTTTAAAACTCTATAGTATTGTTTATATGATAGATGCGTAATCATGTATGTATGTTATACTAATTTAAACTGAATATATTGTTCCATTTTGTCATCTTGTGTTTCGTTTCGGCAAGAGTCGTGCATATGGTAATACATGTCAGTATATGGTATGTTTAAATAGTATTATTAAAACTCTATACTCATAAATAATTGAGTCTGATTGTAAAATATTCGGTATATGTATATCGGTCTATGTAGATTTATATATGTTGACTTTGGCTTATGTTAAATTTTGAAATTGTATTATATGCTATAAGTATATATATATGCTCTCCTGACCTTGGAGAAAATAAAGTACCTATCTATAAAGCGAAAGTATTTAGCACCTTGAGGCACATGTCTTAAACAGTTATATAATTTTCACAGAGCATTGTTTCTTATTATTGATAAGACGTCATAAATAAGCTTTGTTACAACATGTCAAGCGTTAACCTTTGTTAAAAAGACGTTCAGGTAATCGGTAAGATCTGCGCCAATTGCAGCTATCATATGCAATTATGTAATTCTTTTCATTGGTTGATTTATTTAGAAGATGTTTTCAACTATAATTGTTTTTGTTAAATAATAATGATATACGTATTTTGACTTGGAATGTGAACGGACTTCCGAACACACAAGGGATTTCCAAGAACGGTGAAATTATCATTGCTTTGTTATTATATTGGATTACCGATCCTGTTATACAATTTATGAAATAACATTATTCATTTTGGATAACCGAAGTTATTATTTGTGAATAGCTGGATAACCAGACTGAATATTTGTGGAGAAATAAAAACAATAAAAATATCCAGTCGTTTGTTCTTCAAATCAAATCACTCGCGCTAAAAATAAACTTTACCGCGCAAGTTCCACTTTAATATAGATACAGTTGTAAATGTAAATGTTGGTCCTCCTACTGTTTGTGGCATGCAGAGCTTTGTGATGTTGAAATAAAGAGATATCTGATATACACATGTCATACAGGTACTATGATAATATTCAACTCAACCTATGGCCGCTCAGAATGGCAGAATTGTGCCTGTTCATGGAATATTACCAAATAGTTTTGTTGGGTCAGTGCTAAACGTTATTGTAGGAGTATCTGAAATGTGCATGTGAAATGGTTTACAGTTACTATGCTACTTTATATTTTAGACAATGACCACTAGCAAAGGTAGTAGACACGTATGTAACGCCATGACTGTCTTATGATGTTGCCGATTAATATATTCAGTGCATTCCCCTTTATATGTGGTAGATATTTCATGATATGCAGTGCATTTTAATTATATGTGGTAAATAAATATTGTGGTATAAAAGTATTTATATGCAGTAGATTAATCATTATATGCGATAGATAAGCCATTGTATGTAGTAGATATAGAGGATCTGACATGAGTTGTCATTTCATACAAAATTGTATTAAACGAGTTCAGGAATTTGTTATTAAGCGAGCCTCCGGCGAGCGTAATAACAAATTCCTGGACGAGTTTAATAAAATTTTGTATGAAATGACAACGATGTCAGATCCTTTTTATCACATGAATTTTGAAATTTTGAATTTTGAATTTTGAAATTTTGAAATTTTTGAATTTTGAATATTCATGAAAATTGAATTTTTCATACTTATTTTTCACAGGTCAATATACAAAATCGCGTTTATCGGCCAAGCTTGTTTGTAAATACGCGGAGTGATATATAGGACGAGTGATTCGGTCGCCTTGTATTACACATGGTTAATATAAGGAAATACGTAATGGGTATATTTATATGTGGTACATATTCTAATATACGTGGTCTTTTTTTTTGCCTAACAGAGAGGAAGGGTGACACATAACAGAGGAAGGATGACACATTACAGAGAGGAAATGTGACACATTACAGGGAGAAAGGTTGACACATTACAGAGGGGAAGGGTGACACATTACGGAGGGGAAGGGTGACACATTACAGAGGGGATGGGTGACACATTACAGAGGATGGGTGACACATTACAGGGAAAGGGTGACACATTACCGGGGCATGATGATACACGGGGCAAGGTGTTACATTCAACATTTTATTCGTACGAATTCCCCTATTACGCCATAAAAACATAATTATAAATGTTTGTTTCTGCGACCATCTTGTTTAAAGCCGGTAAGCGAATTGGCTTGGCCGAGACAAAATAGCGAGCAAAAATTGATGTTGCGGCAAAATAAGTAAATTTTCATTTTTAAAATGATCTACGTTATTCAAATGTTGCATTCTCTCCAGAGGTCATAATAAACATTATGGTATATGCTGTTACGTTACATAGTATTGAAAATTGACCTGTCATGGATACATGGTAGGGAAATGAACATGTGTAAATGGGTGGTGGGGTAACATGTTACAGTACATATGGTACATATGATACAGTACGATTTTATATAACTTGTAAGATCTTCGTTTAACTAGTTTAATGAATAAATAATTGACTTTACACAGACATGGGCCTAGCTGCATTGTTATCTTCGCCGTGGTGGAAGGATATAGTAATAATGGCCTCCGTCCGTTGCGTCCAATTTAGTGTTCGCTGTAAATCTCTTACATCCATGATGACAATAAAATATGACCATTAAAAATGATGATGATCATAAAAAATGATGATGACCATAAAAAATGCACTACATATATGATAACTGGACCGCATATAATGGTTTATCTACTACATACAATGACTTAACTATCGCATATAATGGTTAATCTACCACATATAAATACTTTTCTACCACATATAAATATTTATTTACCACATATAATTAAAAATGCACTGCGTATCATGTAAGGTCTACCACATATAAAGGGAAATGCACTGTATATATTAATCGGCAACATCACAAGACAGTCATGGCGTTCCATAGACAATGAACTACCTTACATAAAGTGGTATAATTAATACAATAATGCTCCAACTTATGATATTTTAACACTAACCAATGCAATAACACACATTTACAAATGTTATTGATGGTTCGGTTCGAAGTATAAACATTAAACTAACTCATATTTTCAGATTATGTATATAATAAATCCGCTTTATACTTACCAAGAATATACAAGGTTTGACACTGTATTATGTCTACATAGTCGAAAAGACTGTAAGCACCATTATCATCTTGCTGCACATTCCTCAGTGTGAACGATATATCACCAGTGCTGACATTTCCAGTAAATGTAATATTAGGAACAAATACTACAGTCCCAGAGCCAGAGATATAGTCTACTCTTAGTTTAGGTATTCTATCTTTGTTTGTTACTTCAAACATCACCAATCTATCTGACGGCGGTGTGATGTTGAACTGGAAAGTTGCATTTCCTGTAACTTGACTGTACACTGGGTTCAGCTGATTTTTGCAGCAACATACTGTTCAATATATAGCATTGTAACACCAATGTTAGTTCAAAACGTAATCGATATTATATATCAATGGTTGAGCAAGTTATGGTTATAATGCCATAGCAAATCTTATTTGTTATCATATCGGTATTTTTAATTTGGCTTTTTAACATGAATAAAGAATCATTTGTATACCTTTGTATGTATGTGTTCGGTGTTGTTGTTTTTAAAAAGCAATAGCAGATTGTATGTTTATTATGTATGTATGCGTTTTTTGCTTATTGATTTCTTTGAAATAGCAGCAGTTTGCGAAACAATTGAATTGGGGTTTTAAGGCGCACCAACACATGAAAAGGTTATATGGCGCCTAGCAGGCATGAACATGCCAGGCTCATCTTCCATGTACATCGAGATAAAATATGGAAAATGGGCCTATAACCTTCTCACCCTGAACTGCAGAGTTGCTGCAAATTATATCGTAGAAACTCCATTTACGCTGGAGCAACGTTATTGTTTTTCTGCCACTGCTCTTTTGATGCGACCGAGATGGCACCTGAAACAATGCAGGGATCATGATGAAGACCTTTAATGAACATGAACAAAAAATGATAAAATGAACATGAATTTGGGGGGATTCTATCCCTCTGCCTACCCCTTCAAAGGGATCTGCAGTGGCCGTATTCTTTGCCCAAACGGGGCCCCCGGCAACCACACGGGGAAGTTTGCGAAACAAATGAAATCCTAAAAGATCTTTAGAAAATATTTTATGATACGGCAATTTTCATATCTGCTCCCATATCAGGTAGATTTCTTTTTGAATACTGAACAGATTTTGATAAAAAAATAATAATAATAATAATTAATAAAAAAATAATAAAAATAATACAAAATATAAAAAAACGCACATGCATAGGCAATTTTGCCCTAGGCCTATATATGTCTTCTCATGATTCTCATATGATCTTAAATAAAGAGCCGTACATATAAATTTCTTAAAAACTAACGTTTCGTAAGAATTTATATAATAGAATTATCGTATAATTTTCATGAGAATAAATTCATAAAAGTTTCGATTTTATTCACACACAGGTTTATGCAAAGTTATTTTTCATCTTTTAAATGTTTTTAAATTCTTAATTCATCCTTAAACAATTGTTGTTTTGCTGTGCTCCGACCTTCTCACTGAAAAGGTAGCTACCATTTTATTTGTGTTTTTTTAGCATAATTGTTAAGCTGTTTAGAATCGCACCACAAATCGCACCAATATCGGGTATATATTGTAAATTTTACTCTTTTTTTAATTATAAATCACCCTCACCGCTGTAGGTTCGATCCCTCAGGGGCCTAGGAATTTTTATGAGAGGAAGCTATCCAGCTGGCTTGCGGAACGTCGGTGGTTCTACCCAGGTGCCCGCCCGTGCACGAAAATTGCCCGGAGGGGCACCTGGGGTCTTCCTCCACCAACGAAAGCTGGAAAGTCGCCATATGACCTTAGCTGTTGGTGCGACTATAAAATCCAATTCAATTCCAATTTAATTATAAATCAATCTCACTAGCGGATACAGGCGGTGGGGGGGGGGGGGGGGGGCGCACCAGGCGCGCGCCCCACTAAAAAGTCCGGATCATACATGTATGTCCATGTTACTGTAGATAAAATATCAAACAATTTCGATGCACGCCCTCAGTATAAAACATTTTTTCGCTCGCTCGTCGCATAATGGCTAATGAGTCGTTTAATTAACACATTGTTAAATCCTTTTATTTGAAAACGGACTTTTTTACCCTATCAACGCACTACCGCAACCGCTTTATGAGGCTAGAAACGGACCCGAAAATTGACCAAAATGTTACGCCCCCAGTAAGCTGAAATCCTGGATCCGCCCCTGAATCTAAACTGAAAACTTACCATTAATAAGACGTATTAAAACAGGTTGAATGTATAATACAGATACGACATTATGTTTTGTAAAACGCGTTCACCACTGTCAGAGGACTGGGCCAAAAAATACTACCTACCTACCTACCTACCCATTTATAACATTTTGGGTCGGAGCACAGCAAACCAAAAACAAATTAAGGTTGGCCTTATATGAAGTGTTTATATAAGAATCGTGTTCTTCTCCTTTTATATAAATATCATTCGCTAGGTGGCATATGAGAATCATGTAAGAATGATATGATGCTTCAGTTGGACAAACTTGTTGTGTACCTATACTGATACTAAGCGAGTCCTTGCCTTCTCCGCTAATGACAAAAATAATTATTCCTTCACTTTCTGAGATTATCTCAATCAAACTTTACAGACTGACCGAAATGATCATGTCGCTTCAGCTTGGAGAGGTGATTAGGATAATCTCAGAAAGTGCATGAATAATCACTTTATTATTAGTGCAGAAGAAATGCTCGTTTCGCTGAGGTATGTGCATGAGCTTCAATTGATCAAAATTCGTTAAGTATTCACGAATAAATGATAAAAAAATAACTACCTGAACTGAGGCTATGTTTACCTTTTTCAGTTGTGTACCCGATCAAAGAAGTCACGTAATATCGCCACCCTGTAAACACTACTTACCTAAGAGTGGGCATGCAATTAAAGAAAATAATCCATATAGATAGCTTGTCGTACTCATCTTAACACAATCACAATATAACACACTAGTGAAGTGTATGTCTGTTCGTTCTTGAACATACTTCCTCTTCCTGTTATAAAAATAGACTGCATTATATGTAGTTAGAAACCGTGTCATATAGTTACTACACCCCAATTACATACCCGAAGACCATTGCAAACTTTATCTGCGACTGTCTAAACCCAATTTCCATATCATTAGGCGAATGTCAAGTATATCAGAAGAAGAATAAACATTACACCGTTATTATGATATGTAATACAGTAGACTAATAGTTTGTCCTTGATGTCCTTGATCGTTTAAATTGGTAATATTTTACAGCAACCAACAAGCAATACATCAACTCCCTCTCTCTTTCTCTAGTTCTCTCCCTCTCTCTCTCTCTCTCTCTCTCTATTTAAGCCATGTTCCCATAGTAGATCATAGTATAACATAGGATAAAAGTACACATGCATGGATTTCAACAACGTGTGTTCAGTTTTCAATTGTCCACCTGGCCGTATAATGGTAATTCAAGAAGGTATATCTACCAAAGCCGAATTTTGGTAAGTTATATCTTCATGTATATTTCGGTTATTTAAGATAAAACAGTGAGGTTTGGTGCACCCTAGAGCCTGGTGTAAACCCCCAGCTGTCTGTTTGCCACTGATGACCGTTCTAATGCGGTACCCCTGTGTTCAACCCTGTTTGCAGTTTCGCATACTCTACATTTCCTTTAGCCTCGGTCACCCTGCTCGCTTCTGATTTCTTCCAGATATCTCATATGCATGATACGTTCTAGCTGGCCAAGACTATATTTCCTTGTAATTGTTGTTTGTTTTGAATGCGCTTTTTGGTTGCCCGTCTTCTGCAAATGCTACATTTCCTGCTTGACTTTTATACCTACTTTGATGAATTATACGTTAACTTGATATTTTAGTAACAGAATAATATATTAACAACACCATTGGCCATTTTGTTACAGATAGTTAGAGATAACTATCATAATAACGGTTTAATATTTAAAGTTTGTACTTCTTCTGATATACTTTTACTTACATACTGTTTCCGTGGGCTATCTCTATATTTTCGATTACAAGAAAACTATTTGGATGACCGAGTTGTCTTTGCATTGTTGATCCGTTGAACCAAAAAAACTTATTTGACCTTATAAAACTCCAAAGTTCGAGGTCACCAATCAATCATAGTCAAATCTTAAAAACGGCCATACATTGACACTGTAGTAAGAATATGTGTAAGAATTGACAAAAGCAACACAGAAATATGTAAAAAAAAAAAAAAAAATCAAGTGGGGCGGGGTGAGAGGCGGGGGTGGGTATGTGTAAGAATTGATTAAAACAACATATATGTGTAAGAATTGACTAAAACAACAAAGAAATATGTAAAAAAAAAAAAAAAAGTGTGGCGGGGTGAGTGCGGGGGGGGGGGGGGGCGGGGTGAGTGGGGGGGGGCGTGGGGAGGGGGCAACATATATGTGAACACAAAAATATGTAAAAAATAAATAAATTAAAGTTTCAAGTGGGGGTGGGGGGGGAGAGGGAGGGAGGGGAGTAAGTTGGGGGGGGGCGGGCAACAAGTTTCAAGTGGGGCCGGGTGTGGGGGAGAGCGGGGGGAGAGGCGGGAGTGGGTTGGGGGCAGGGGGAGGGGGCAACATATATGTGTAAGAATTGACTAAACCAACAAAGAAATTTGTAAAAAAAATAAAAAGTTTTAAGTGTGGGGGGGCGTGGGGGAGAGGCGGGAGTGGGTTGGGGGCGGGGGAAGGGGGCAACATATATCTGTAAGAATTGACTAACCCAACAAAGAAATATGTAAAAAAAAAGAAAAAAGTTTTAAATGGGGGTGGGGGGGAAGGGGGAGAGGCATGGGGTCGGGGTCGGGGAGGGTTGCAACATATATGTGTAAGAACTGACAAAAGCAACAGAGAAATATGAAGAAGAAAAAAAAGTTTCAAGTCTGGGGCGGGGTGGGTGTGGGGGGTGATGGGGTGTGAGGCGGGGGTGGGGGTGGCGTGGTGGGGGCAGGGAGGGTTGCAACATATATGTGTAAGAATTGACTAAAACAATACAGAAATATGTAAAAAAAATAAATAAAAAATTCAAGTGTGGGGCGTGGTGGGTGGGGTTATGGGGTTAGAGGCGGGGGGATGGGGGGTTGTGGCGGGGAGGGTGGGCGGGGGGTGATGCGATGAGAGGCGTGGGGGTGGGGGGGCAGGGCGGGTTGCAACATATATGTGTAAGAATTGACTAAAACAACACAGAAATAGTTAAAAAAATAAATAAAAAAAAGGTGTGGAAGGGAGTGGGGGCGGGGGTAGAGGGGGTGGGGGAGGAGGGAGCCCATACCCCAATATGGGTGAAGTAATAAGATGCATAATGCTATAACAAATCCCAAACCAAAATTATAGATATATACATGCTTACATGCAAACCTAGATCTGCCTTTATTGCACATTTTATGGGCCATCACACTTTGGGTTCCATGGGAGCCCAGAATTTTCAGAAGACAAAATTACTTATCCAACCCTTTACAACATACTATAAGGAAACCAATTCCAAAATTTAGTTCAGCTAGGACAAAAAATGTAAGAGATATAGACCTGTAAACACAGCTTACACGCAAAATTTGATGTGAAACAGACATATTTTAAGGGCTATCAGAATTTGGGTTCCATGGGAACCCAGGGGTTACAGGAACCAAAATTACTTAAGCAGCCCTTACGATAATGCTATAAGGAAGCTAATGGCCAAATTTGGTTGTGCTAGGGTAAGAAATGTAAGAGATATAGACTTGTAAACACAGCTTACACGCAAAATTTGATGTGAAATAGGGCACATTTTATGGGCTATCATAATTTGGGTTCCATGGGAGCCCATGGGTTACAGGAACCAAAATTGCTTATGCAGCCCTTAAGATAATGCTACAAGGAAGACCATGAACAAATTTGGTTGTGGTAGGATAAGAAATGTAAGAGATAGAGACTTGTAAACACAGCTTACACGCAAACCTTGATGTGGGACGCCGACGCCGACGCCAACGCCAACGCCGACGCCGACCCCGTGGTGATTACATAAGCTCTCATATTCTTCGAATAGTCGAGCTAAAAAGAAGAATTGCTATGCAATACAATGTCCCCTACCGGTCATTGTGTGACAATTAATTGGAGGATAATTAATTTTCTTCTTGGATAAAGTGACACATGAACATGTAAATGCATAATGTAACGTAACAGCAATGTAATGCTTAAGTGTGAGTAAAATTGGGGCGCGTACATTCCAAGATATTCTTAAAGAACATAACAATAGTTGTTGTGTGTTTGATTAAAAGGCACCAAATTTCATTTTTAGTCGATTCCTTTCCATGAAACGAAGGAAAACTAAAAGTTATTAATTGGAAACTGTTTTTGTATTGTTAGAAACAGTGAAGGGAAACGTAAAGATAATGATCGAAAAATGGTGTTCTTTTTTTAGTAATAGTGACCCTAAATGCAATCCCAAACTTGCTTTTCATATAAGCTACCTACCCATACAGTTCTTTCCAATATCTCATCATAACCAAATTTAGCGGAAACCGTTTCTCTATTTGTAGTAACAGTGACCTTGACCCCAAATACAATCACATGTTTTCTTTTCATATAAGCTACCTACCCATAAAGTTCATTCCAATATCTCATTCCTAACTGAAGTTATTGAGCGGAAACCCTTTTTCTATTTTTGGTAGCAGTGACCTTGGCCTTGACTTGACCCCAAGCTTCCTTTTCATATAAGCTACCTACCCATAAGGTTTCATTCCAATATCTTATTCCTAGCTGAAGTAATTGAGCGGAAACCATTTTTCTATTGTTAGTAGCAGTGACTTTGACTTTGACCCCAGTGACCCCAAATGCAATCCCACGCTTCCTTTTCATATAAGCTACATACCCATAAAGTTTCATTCCAATATCTCATTCCTAACTGAAGTTATTTAGCGGAAACGAAGTGTGATAGACCGTCAGACTGACAGACGGAGTGCAATCCTCTACGACCGGTAGGGTACTAATAAAGTTATCTCCGCCAGGCTATATTCTCTAACAAACAAGGCAGCATTAAGAGGCAATATAACACATAAATGATCATGCATATATAATATAAACAAGATTTGGCGATGATGTGTGGAGTGAGCGGATAAATTTGCTCTGATCATTTTCAGTAAAAAGCATCGTTTAATATACAATATTTTTGGTACATTTTCAAGAGTGTTCCATGAAAGGATTGTATTGCAAGTAAAAATGAACTTATTCAGTGAAAATTGACATTATTGGACATCATAGTATTTTCCTTTGTTCGCGCTATGTGAAAATCCCGTGCGCTGAGTGAGCTCCATTGTTGACATTTCACGCGGACTACACAAACTGTGTTTGTTTGTAAACAAAGTGTTTGTTGTTGTACACAAACGTCTTTGGAGTCACCATGGACAAAGTCGTGAACATGACAAGTGATATGCTGGAAAGCATCAACACAGAACCTTCTGGTAAGAAACAATCTTCTTTCATTAAGCGTAAACCTGATGAGGAAAATGGTACGCCTTTTAAACGCCAGACTTCATTACCAGACATCAGTAAATTTGGTAAAAAGGGTAAGAAAGGCCCATCATTTGCAGACATGGTTGCACAAACATTTGTAGAAGAAACGTTTCTTACTAACGTTACACCCATTTTAACCAAATTATTGGGTCCCGTCGTGAAATCAGCTATGGATGTTGCTATTGCCGCTTTCAACGAGTCAGTCGTAAAACCGCTTGTGGAAACGAACAATAAATTGATGGAAACCATCAATGCTCAAGATGAACAATTGAAGCAGCAAAATGTCGTCATTGAGGAGAAGTCCAAAGCCATCAATGAATGTGAACACCAGTTAAGTTCTTTGCGCAATAAACATTACGACCTACAACTTGAACTGAATGATCTCCAGCATATGGTCACAGGAATTCCATTCGATTTAACAACCTCGCTGTACCAACCGGTCAAACTGAAGCTAATCTAACCACCTACGTCGTTGATTACATTAACAATTCAATATTGAAGGACAGTTCAATCACGACCGACGATGTCGAACGTTGCCATCCTGTAGGCAGAGCCAAAAAACAATTAATTGTAAAATTTACGAGATACCGTGTCAAAAACGCCGTTTTTATGTCGAGAAAATATCTCAAAAACAATCCAAATAGAGTCTTCATCACAGAGGATCTGACGCCATTTAATCATGAACTTGTTAGACATTTGATAAACGCTAAGACAAGAAAGGAAATTCATGCTTTCTGGACAAGAGACGGAAATATTTTCGGGAAGAAGGGCGAGACAGATAAACCAGTTCGTCTTCGCAGGATCAAATTAGATTCTTTGTTGAGTCTGACTAAATAGACTGTGATATCAGTTCCAACGAACTTCACACTGATTCAACTGTTTTCTAAACTGTCTTATGACATACTTATCATGTAAATGAAGTATTTTTTGTTTATTCCTCTTCGTTTTCCCCCCACAATCTAACTAACTTTGTTGTTGTATAATGACGTGTTTTGTTTTTTTTTTTTGTTAAGACCAATATATATATCTAGTTTGCCGTCACGTGATTAAGTGCCTTGACATTTTACAAAAAATGGAAAATCCAAATGCTATTTTTAGATCAAAACTGTCACTGCTGTGTCTATTTTAAAATCGGCACGCTTTATATATATATCTAAACTTGCTTGACCAGTTTTGACAGTTCTTTTGTTGTTCAAATTAAAGTTTATACATATGTAACTTTATATTGATATATTTTTTTTTCTTTTCTTTTTACGATAATATTAGTATATACAATTAATGGTATTGATGGTATTATTAGTAATATATAATAACGTTTATAACTATTTAAATGATGAAGATGCAAGCATTAGGTGTATGGTGATGATTATGATGAGTTTACAGACACATTGATGAGTATGATGACGAGTATAATGCTTTGTTGATACCATGGTGAAGATGATGTAACGATGCTGATCGTGGTTTATTGCGATGATGATTATGACAATTATGTTGATGTAATGGTGGTTATGTTAATGTAGTGGTGATGATGTTGATGTAGTGGTGGTTATCTTGATGAAATTTGGTTATGTTGATGTAATGATGATTATGTTGATGTAGTGATGTTTAGTTTGATTTAATGGTGATTATGTTGATGACAATGGCGAGGATTATGATGATATTAGTTTACTGCAATGATGATTATGATAATTTTGTTTACGAAATTGATAATTATGGTGATAATTTTGATTAGGTTGATGGTGATGAATTGATGATTATGATGATGCGGATGACTAGGATTATGTTAATGTAATGATGTTGATGATGATCATTAGGATTATGTTAATGCCAAGATGGTTAAAATAAACGGTGATGAATATGATGGAAATGTTGATGCAATGATGATAATGGTGATGATTATGATTTTTACTATTATTATTATTATTAATGTTGATACAATCAATGATAACGGTGATATTCAAATGAAAATGAAAGTGATATTAATATGTTGATGATTTGATAGATGTCAGCGAAATGATGTTGTTGATTGTGATGATAATCATTTTGACAGACTGAAAATTGTGTTTATGTGATGATGATTATGTAATGAAAAATAGTTTAATGAGAAATATTTTGATGGGAAAATGATTGTGTTGATGTAGTGATGATTATGATGATGAAAATGATAATGATGTTAATGTGGTGATGATTGGATTGATGTGATGATAATGGTATTGCCAATTAGGTGACGATAATATTAATGATTATGATGATTTTTATTGTTTCGTAATTATGGATGATGACTATGTTTATATGTTTTGATGACGAAAATTGACAAGTCAGTCTTTATATTAGTTAAATGTCACATTATCAAGTATTTAGTGAATTCACCAACTTAACTTAACTTAAGTTATCTGATTTTCTGTATGATCTTTGCTCGTTTCGAGTTCGAAAAGTAGTATGAACTTGTTTGTATTACATGTTGTTGTTTTTTACGATACTCTCTATCTCTACTCTTTTCCCTTTCCTTGTAGATGCACATTTCCTTGCTCGGTTTGTTGACTCAGGCGTCTTGGTTGTACTAGGTTGGCCACCCTCTATATACATGTGTTACATGTTGAGAGAGTCTTTATTGCCCAATGGGTAACGATATAATGTGTTGGAGGGTGGCTATTGGCCTCTTTCATTGTATCTGTAGTGGCATTCCCAAGAAAATGACATTTATAACGACACCGTTAAACTTTTTTGTTTATATACTATCATGTTTGCGTATTACGTTAAAAAATGTCACGGAGTATTTAAAATTGAGTATTTTAAATTTAGAATGTGCACTAGTTGCTTTATCATTAATCATTACTTCTGGAGATGTAGAACTAAATCCAGGTCCATCAATGTCAACTGATACTAGCTTAACTTTATTTCATCTTAATATTAGAAGCATTCGAAATAAACTTGAATTTATTAAGGATAATTATACTGACTGTGATATGTTGTGTTTTACCGAGACACATCTTACACATGAAATAACTGACGATTTCTTATTTTTGGAAATTGTGTTACTACTTATAGGAAAGACAGCACTGCTCATTCTGGAGGTATTTTATTGTATGTTTCGTCAAATATAATATCCAACAGAGTACATGAACTCGAACATATTTTACCAGAATCTATATGGATTTAAATTAAAAATCGTAACGAAACCATACTTATATGCACTGTATATCGTAAACCTAATAGTAATGTAGACTTCTGGAACAGCTTTAATTTAAGTATTGAGCAATCGTTAGAAAGAGCAAAGAGTATAATTATAGTTGGAGATGTAAATGAGGACCAGTTAAACTTGAATAATCACCAACTGAGAGATATAATGTTGATTAATAATCTCACCAATGTAATTACAGAACCAAAATGATATATAGGGTCCTATAGAAACCACAGCGTCCGAACGCAATGGCATCGTAGGTCCGCACTGTACTGCAAACAAGGACTTGAAACTACAATGAAAGAGACAAAAAGCAACAGAAAGGGTGGTGAAGACAGGGTTACCGACTTGGAACGGTCAGTACGCAATAAGACCTACTGGTTAGCTTGAATCGATTTTATATGCGCACAATCCTCGCTATTATCCTGTCTTCAGCGCCCAAATAGACAAGACAGTGTAAACAAAACTAAATCCCATCAAAAGGAAATCTCTAACAATAAAGTCCACATCCAGAGAAACCAACTAAAGATATACATACAAAATAATAAACATCTCAACCCGAGTCATTGACAATTCTTCAACTTTAATTGATCCAGTAGTTATGTCAGATTCTGTTAAAGCACATGACTTTGGTATTATTATAACACCACGGGACGTTACTGACCATTTCGGTACATAATTTGTTTTAATTGTAATCAAATTATTACATCATCATTCACAAGACAAGTTTGGAATTATAAAAATGGTGATTTTATCAAATTAAGCAGACTCATAGAAGATACTGATTGGTCCTTTCTTCATAATAATGATTTAGAAGTTGCGAGCAATGCTTTTACGAGTAAGTTTATGGAATTAATTCAAATATGCGTACCCTCTAAACAAGTAACTATACGACCGAATGATAAACCTTGGTATGATTCTGAGATTCGTCGAACTTCAAGACAACGTGACCGAAAAAAACGTATCGCAATTAAATCTCGTTCTAATTCGGATTGGATATCATACAAACGTCTCAGAAATAAAGTTAATAATTTAAAAAAATATGCAAAAGAACGTTTTTTCAATAATATAGAAAGTACATTAATCGAATCCAGTTCAAACAAACCTCGTCAATATTGGAAAATTTTAAAACACCTTATTAAGTCAAACAAACATTCTGAAACTATACCCCCATTAAAAACTACATTATCGAACGGAGAAATAATATATTCTGTATCTGATGTTGATAAAGCAAACTGTTTAAATGATTTTTTTGTTTCAAATGCCTCAATCGTTGCCTCAATCGATGAAACGAACGCAGTTTTACCAAATTTTGTTACAAAAACAGATGCCTGTTTAGACAATATTTCTGTTACCGAATCAGAAATTATGGATATTTTAAAAATATTAGACGTTAACAAAGCAACAGGAAACGATGGAATAAGTCAAAAAGTACTGAAAGAAACAGCTGTAACGATTTGCAAACCTCTTTGTATTTTATATAATAGATCGTTGAACGAATCTTATTTTCCGGACATTTGGAAATTTGCAAACGTTATGCCACTTTTCATAAGAGGTCATACATATATTTTGACTAATTATATACCGATCTCGCTGCTAAGTTGTGCAGGGAAAGTTTTTGAACGGGTCGTTTATAAGTTTATTTATAACCATTTACATATTAATAACTTATTTTTCATAAATCAATCTGGTTTTCTCACAGGCCATTCGACAGTTCATCAACTTGTCGATATATATCATAATATTTGTCAAGCTTTTGACGTCAAACAATATACGTGTATTGTATTCGCAGATATCTCTAGAGCTTTTGATAGGGTATGGCATAAAGCGCTTTTATTTAAACTTAAACAAAATGGAGTACATGGTAAATTACTTTCTTGGATTGAAAGTTATCTTAATAATAGAAGGCAACAAGTATTTGTCGGAAACGCGTATTCTGAAATCAAAAACATAACCGCGGGCGTTCCTCAAGGCTTTGTACTCGGACCCCTTTTGTTTTTAATATATGTTAATGATATATCCGAAAATATGTTAAGCATAGCTCGTTTGTTTGCCGATGATAGTTCTTTTTCAGTATCCACTTCAAGAATTGATGATATGGAGGGTATTCTAAACCATGATTTAAACATGGTTTCAAATTGGTCAAAAACATGGTTAGTTCAGTTAAACGCCAGTAAAACTGAAGCATTATTTTTTTCAAAAAACAAAGAACAGCGTCGGCCTTACCTTATTTTAGACAACACCCAGTTGTCTTTTGTTGAACACCATAAACATTTAGGCCTTACTTTGAGCCATGATGGCAAATGGCATATGCAGATCGAAAATATCTCTCTTTCGGCTTCCAAAATCATTGGAACTATGAGGCTTTTGAAATTTACACTAAGTCGTAAGGCATTAAATCAAATTTATTTATCGTATGTCCGTCCAATCTTAGAATATGCTGCTATTGTTTGGGATGGCTGCAGCGAATATGAAAAAAATAAACTTGAAAAAATACAGTATGAAGCTGCACGTACTGTGACCGGTCTTACCCGTTCGGTATCTATTGTTAATTTAATGAATGAAATAGGATGGTTAACGTTATCAGAACGGCGTAAGTTCCAAAAACTTTCTGTTGTATATAAAATGAAAAACGGAACAGTGCCTGAATACCTGGCAAATCTACTGCCAAGAACCGTAGCGGAAGAAACTCCATATCCCCTCAGGAACGCAGAAAATTTCTCGCAGACTTCAGTTAGAACCTCTATTTTTATGAATTCATTTATTCAATCAGCTATGAAACTCTGGAATGATTTACCTTTAGATATTAGAAATTCAGGCTCATTAAACACATTCAAAGGTCATCTTATGCGAATAATATTTACTAATTCAAATGTTCCTAGTTTTTACTTTTCTGGTGTACGGTTTTTTTCTGTTATGCATGCTAGGATAAGAAATTCATGTAGTAATCTCAATAATGACCTTTTTCAAAATCATTTACGCGAATCGCCTCAATGCATTTGAGGTCAGGGTAATGAAGATGCAAATCATTTCTTCTTTGAATGTATGCAATTCAATGTTGAAAGGCTCGAACTTTTCCAGTCAACACGTTCGTTTCATCCTTTAAACTCAAATACATTATTGTTTGGAAGATTAGATCTTACAACACAAGAAAATGGTTTGATTTTTAATTCTGTTCAAAACTTTATTAGAGATAGTCATCGATTTACTTAAGTTTGCCATTACATTTTATCTGTCTAATCAACCCGAGCAATGTTACATGTGTTGCATTATTCTTTCTTCCACTTCTACTTTTTCTTTAATTCTTTTTTTCTATTTTCTTATTATCTTAACATCTTCTACTACATATCATGTTGAAGTTAATCCAGTTTATTGATACGTGTTTATAGCAATTGTCATTCATTATATTTTTTAAAACTACATTGCAGGGAAGGGCCGTAACTAATGTGGCCCGACCCGATTGCATTGTACTTGTACATATATGGCAATAAAATATGTTTAAATCGAAAAATAAACAAGAGAAACGCCTGTCGGGTTTTCCACAATGTGAAAGATGAGTCATTTGAATAGTGTATGCAAGATGTTCACATGTATCTTTTCAACATACAGTATTTGTGATACAACTTTTTTCAAATTACTGACAAACTGGACGTAAACTTAAAGGGGTTGATGCACTATTTTCAAACAAGGTTTATTTTAAAGGGCTCTGAGAGTGCGTGGTCCAGTGGTAGAGCGCCGAACTCCAGATCGAGAGGTCGTGGGTTCGATCCTCGCCGCGGCCACGTTATTTATCCTTGAGCAAGATAATTAATCCACATTGCTTAGTACTGGTTCTACCCAGGAAGCAAGCGAGAGTGATTAATCTAAGTTGCAATAACTTGATTCGCAATCGATGTAAAATAAATATGTTTAAACTAATAGTGTATGCAAGATGTTCACATGTATCTTTTCAACATAGAGTATTTGTGATACAACTTTTTTCAAGTTACTGACAAACTGGACGTAAACTTAAAGGGGTTGATGCACTATTTTCAAACAAGGTTTATTTTAAAGGGCTCTGAAAAACTTGAAAAAAAGCTGAAAGAATTATGAACATGCCATGAAAAATAAAGGAGATATGACTTATTGAAAATGTGCAAAGAAACATAAATGGACGCGGCCATCTTTGAACGATGACGTCATCGCGCCTTTTTGCCATATATGGCATATTGACAAAACGTCTTTTAAAGCAAAGAAAATCACTGCAATGAAAAATAATACTAAATTGTATACATTTTACATCTGTATATTTTTTTTAATCAATTTGCAGAGATTTTCTTTGCTTTAAAGACATTTTGTCAATATGTCATATATGGTAAAAAGGCACGATGACGTCATCGTTCAAAGATCGCAGCCTCCATGTATGTTCTTTGCAAATTTTCAATAGGTCACCTTTATTTTTCATGACATTTTGAAAAGCAAATTATAAGTAAAGAAACGTGACTATTTATGAAAAAATTCAAGAGCGCTTATTCTAAAAACATTCTGACCTTTACCCGAGTGACACCAAACGCAATTGCAGGCTTTCTTTTTGTATAAGCTACCTAACCATTAAGTTTCATGCCAATATCTCATTTCTAACAGAAGTTATTGAGCGGAAACCGTTTTTCTATTTTTAGTTAGTGACCTTGTCCTTGAACCCAATGACCCCAAATGCAATCCCAAGCTTGCTTTTTATATAAGCAACCTTTCCAGAAAGTTTATGTCAATATCTCATTCCTAACTAAAGTTATTGAACAGAAATCGTGTTTTCTATTTTTAATAACAGTGACCTTGATCTTCAACCCAGTGACCCCAAATGCAACCCCAAGCTTCCTCTTCATAATAATCTACCTATCCAGAAAGTTTCATGCCAATATCTCATTCCTAAATAAAGTTATTGAGCGGAAACGAAACTTTAACAAAACGGTTAATGCAAACATAAAACAGAAACGGTAACGTAACAATGTTTTGGAGAAAGTAGGTAACAGCGACCTCATTTTCTGGGTAAGGTCATTGCGTCATGAGAAGAAGGTGCTGTTAATGTTTGGACATGGTCATGCTATAAAGATATAACAAAAAGAAAATGTGGACACCCACCCACTTACGCAAATCTTTAAGACGAATGGTTTTTAAAAAGCCGGATAAAAACAAAAGCCCAGAAAGCCACAAAGCAAGTACTCATTGACTTGGCAGATGCCAGAGTAGAGAACAAACCATTAAGGATACGACAAGACAAGATTTAAAACAAACATCAAACGTTACCGTCTTTTCAAGATTTAGGTAGACGTCATCATAGGGTCCACAATCTGTCTGGTCATTGCATAATCCAAGAGGAAATCATAGTAGCGAACTGTAAATGGGTCAACCACTAAACATGCAGTGCGTTGCAAAACGATAGGGTCATAACCTCTTTTGATAAACTTTTTAAGAAGTTTAATAAATATTGTATGGAAATGATTAAATATTACGATTAATTATTATCTCTTTTGACACGGATTTTACAAATTATTTCACCATTTTCAATAGAGATGTCATCAAGATTGGATTATAAATGTTAAAGTTATTGAGGGAAAATCGCGAAATCCTTTAATTTTCAAAAATCCAAAAACTCGATAAAAAAAAGTATGATAGGTGCGATCTGACTTGTTATCAAACTTGGCCAAGATATAATAGCCATAAATGTTGTTCTACAGTTTCAGCAAAATTGGATTATAAATGTTAGTTATTGAGCGGAAACAGCAAAATTCTTCAATTTCAAAAATCCAAGGGCCATAATTCCGGCATTATAGGTGTGATCTACCTGGTTATCTAACTTGGCGTGATAACTTGGCCTAAATATTATGTCCATAAACATTCATCAATACTGGATTATAAATATTAAAGTTATTGGTCGGAAACGTAAGTGGACTTGAAATATCCAAGGGCAATAACTCTGGCATTATAGGTGTGATCCATCTTGGCCTAGATATTATGGCCATAAACAGTGTCCTAAAGATAAAATGAAGGTCACATCTGCATTTCCTATCAGGACTACCCAAGATACAACTATAACCAAAGTTAGAAAGGTCATGTGCATACATATGTGAGAAAGTCACCGAAACACACAAGTTGAATGTAAACATTAATAAGTTATCTGCCCTTTCAGGGTTCCGGAAATACGGTTGCCCGTCGTCCCGGGCAAGTGGATTTTGAGTGCGGGCAAGTGACCTTCGCAAATCTGGTTGTCCGCCACTTGCCCGACGGACATTTCCATTCCAGAACAAATCAAGCGGCAAACTAGCCATATCAGAATTTCAATTTGATAACTGAATAAAACTGGCCGCTGTTTTTCGCCGCTAGCGATTGTTAATACAACTTTCGGTACAATCAACAATCTCGCCCCAGGCAGCTTAATTTGTGGCATTATTTCAATAAACAACTAATTAACCCACACGCGCATTTCACACCGTTTGAAAACAACATTCTATCACAATTTATCCTGACACGACCCTCAGACGTGTGTCCATCGGCCAATGAAATCGCGGCAATTATGTCCGTGACCTTCCAACCATAAACAGCTACTTTCAGAAATTGTTTCCAAATAATCTCTGAACGTCACCAATCAAATCAGAAAACTCTTTCTTAATTTGCAAATTTAATGTGTCAAAATAATGATTGACAGACCCACGTGACGTTATGTTTTTGTTTAGATAATTTTGCCGAAGATTTTTTCGTAACGAAAATACGTTTCTTTTACTCGAAGCACTCGTTTATCACACAGGGGTCCGGCTCATGTGCTTTGTCGCTAAATATCAGTTGAAATCGAACAAAAGTGTCCTACATGAGTTGGGAAGACATCTGAGTCCAGCCACAGGCACCCGGCACATAGCTAGGATAGTAAAAGATGGATTTGAGTGGTTAAAATATTAATTAATTGAGTTCTGGACCCCCAAAAAAAGGTTATATATATGTATATATATTATATTCTTAAAGGTATGGAACTCCAAAAATGGCCAAAACCACCAACAGTTCTGTACTAATTGTTATTTCTCGGTACGTAAGTTAGCCTGGGCAGCATAACCTGCTCATGTCACAAGCAGAATTATATATATAACCAATAAAACATAAACTGTCATTCAGTCTCTCGTAGTTTTTTTGTACCACAGAATCAAATATGCCAACTTGAGGGAATTTCAATTCAATGACAAGAAGGTGGCACGGCCCTTACTACCTATAAGCTATAGGTTTAACATGGTGGCATGTGTTAAAAACGACTAAAACATAATGGGATAATTAACTCGAACGGATACCTGAAGCGC
>JAWPHD010014656.1:0-59849 GCA_037043455.1 Cyrtodaria siliqua | reverse complement strand
AAGCGCAGAGTAGATAACCACGTCCCGTATTTATAACAGTCGTAAAGATAGCGTAGGTAGATAACCACGTCCGTATGTATACACGTGGTTGTAAAGTAAGCGCAGTAGATAACCATGCCTCCGTATTTTTAACTGTTGTAAAGGTAACGCAGGTTGAGAACTGCACACGCACTATACGATGGCATTCATTACATAATGCAACTATACCTAACAACTGAATATTACCCGCCAACTGATTTGTGCATTTTACTTCATGTTACGGTCCAATCAAATACCTTTCGAATGATACTTGTTAAAATCCTTGCAGTAGTTTTGATTTGATTGTTATTGTGAATATGCATTTATATATACTACTGTATAATTATGGGTTGAAGAAAAAAATATTTCCAGCGGTTTATATTGTGCGATATCAAAATCTGACCGTGGTCGCGGACCCCTCAAGTCTCCCAACCAACAGGTTTTGATCTCGCAAATGATAAACCTCGCTGGCTCAAGTCTATATTGTGCGAGTGAAGCGGGTTTATATTGTGCGAGATCAAAATCTGGTGGTCGGGAACTCTGCGAGATCAAAACCTGTTGTGTATGGGACTGTGTAGGCTTAGTTTAGTTTGTTACTCAGACATGGATTTTTATGCACTTTTATACGCACATCTTTCTAGAAATTTAACATAAAACACATTCTCACAAATTACATTGTACGTCCATCTCTCAGCACCAAACAAAGCAAATATACAGCTTTATATGTTTCGAACAAGTTCAATTTGTTGTTTGAAAAAAATGGGATATATAGGGTCCTATAGAAACCACATGCGCTCCGAGCGCAAGGCATCGTAGGTCCTCACTGTATTGCTAACGAGGACTTGAAAATACAATGAAAGAGACAAAAAAACAACAGAAAGGGTGGTGAAGACATGGTTACCGACGTGAACGGTCAGTAGGCAATAAGGCCCACTGGTTAGCTTGAATCGATTATATATGCGCTTATTTTTACATGCACTACACCTTTTCGAGTTGCCACTTAAGGATAGAGGGGATAGAGCGTACGTCTACTGTTTAACCTATCAACATAACTTTGCTTTAAAATGACGTTATCGCTGTTTCCTGACATTGAAAACCCAATTCCAAATGACGTTCTATAACGAGTTGAAGGACGTGACGTCAGAGGTTTATATAGCTTTTTTAAAAACTCCTCAATAGCCAATCAGCATTGAGTATTTTCAAAAACCATGCTAGATAATGAATTCAGCTCCCTAATACGTGGTTATATAAAAAAAACTCGTTTTAGACTGGAATTAAGTGCCAGGGCCATATTCAAAGAGATTTATGATGCTTATGGAAGTAATATATTGTTTTATGCGACGTTGGATTAAAACATTCAGTGGTACTACATTCAACTGAGAGGATAAGCCCCGTCCTGGAAGATCATTTAGTGTAGTGACGCCCAAAACTATCCAACGAAACTGAAGGATTTAATTAGCAAAAGATGGCAAGATTAAACTACCAGTCAGTTAAGCTAAGTAGGCATATCGACCGGATTGGTGTTTAAAATATTAAGAGAGTTTTAAGGTTAGACGAATTTCTGTTTTACGAAGACCAGAAAAGTCAGTATGTTTTGATAGCCCGTAAATTGTTGAATAAATATCCAACAGTTAATCAAAGGAGCATTTTCAAACTTAGTGGATAGGCGATGAAAGTTGTGTTCATTATTATGAACCTACCAGAATAGCAAGCAACGAAAAGTTCAAGAATAACATCTGTAGGCCAAAGGAACCATCAGTATGAAAAAAGTGATGTATGGCTTATTTCTTCAACAGTCGAGGGGAAACGGTGCAATTGGCGATTCCGTCGGAGGTAAATCAGTAACAGGCACTCTGTATAAGGGAACCTTGAAATAAAGAAACTTGAAAACAGTATTAGAAAACACCGACCGGCCTTGGTTTATCACGCATAGAATTGTTACACGATAATTTCCCGCTCATAAGTCAGCGGCGGGTACTAAATTTGTGCAATACAAGTACGTGACTGTAATTATCCATACCACCATATTTACCGGACCTGGGACTTCACCGAACTTCTTTTTGGTCCCATGGATGAAGAAATATTTAGAAGGCGTCTAGATTTTGCCTTCACGGAACGCTATTAGTTCTGCCATATTTTAGTATTTCCAGGGTGTCCTAAAAAAGACTATGCCAGCGCTTTCCGGAAGTGGTTGATTCGGTTAAAATTGTGTATTCGTGTGAATACGTGTCAATACTTTGAAGCGATGAAATAAAAATAGTGTCTTGTGTAGTGATAGTTGCATTATATAATGACTGAGTCCCGCGTACATGGCGCAGGTAGACTACCACGTAAACATTTAGAAAAGGTGGGACGCTAGCGCAGGGGTTGGAGAACAATGCAGGCGCTTATAAATTGGTGTGACGCTAGCGGAAGTTAGAGAACAACGAACGCACTTATAAACTGTGTGACATATGCCCTAATACATGGTGTGACGTGTTGCGCAGGTTAAAGATCCTGTATGCCCTAATTCACGGTATGACGTCAGCGCGGTTAGAGAACCACGTATGTCCTAATAAATTGCGTGACGTTAGGCGCAGGTTAGAGTATTACGTATGCACTAATATTTGGTGTGACTCAAGAACCACGTATGCTCCAATACATGGCGTCACGTTAACGCAGGGTTTGAGAACCACGTACGCACATATAACTAGTCAGACGCTAAAGCAGGTTACAGAACCTGCCACGCACTAATACATGATCGTTAGTACAGGTGGCACAATATCTCACGTACTAATAAATGGTGTGACGCTAGCTAGAAATTCTTCCATTTAATTGGGGTTAAAATGTAGTTTACTCTGTGAATAAAACTGAAACAAACGGAAGGATACATATTTCATAACATGATTTTGCTATAACATGATTTTGCTAGGAGCTTTGTTCACTGGTTTAGCATATCAGAGCCAAATTATACGGATATGGGTAAACGATCTAGCTTGAAATCGATTATTGTTGATGTTGTTGTTGTTGGTTTAGAAGAACATGAATCGAAAAGAATGCTTCTTTTATTACTACAGTTTTTTATTGACAATTGGAACATATTATTACCGTGGATCCGAGGGTGTTAGTCTGGTGTTAATTAACATTCTTGGCGAATTATTTTCTGTTTCCCATGTGACTTCATGATGCATAGGGTTCAGTAATATTCCGGAAAATACATTTCCATACTGACGCAATCCAAATATAACACAAAACAATGGCAGTTGGAAAATATGTGCGATTTTAATAGAATTATAATCGCAGCAATGTATGATTGCCTATTTGGACCAGCAGAGCATAATGTTTTTGTAGTAGACATTTATCACTATTCGGTATACTCATACTAGCTTTAGCGATCGAATCATATGAGACTATGATCGTTTATTAAACGATCAATCACACCGGAAAGAGCATGCTTGATTTATCTAAATACAGCCATTGCATAAATTTCAGGTAAGTGGATTATTAGTGCACAGGCCTGTAGGTTTATGTCGGTAATTAGAGAATAGTTCATGGCGGGGATTTCTTTATTTACACTTTCCCGTTTTATTGGGATGACGGTTAGGATAAGTATGAGGTTTGGTGCACCCTAGAACCTGGTTTAAACCCCAGCTGCCTTTTTTGCCACTGACCGTTCCAAGGCGGTAGCCCTAATGTTAACCATTTGGTGTCTGTGGTGACTAATTTAGGCATTTTGTTCATCTTTAAAGTTGTTCTTTGTTTCTGTTTCTGTTTGTGGCTGACTGTCGTCCTTGAATGCTACGTTTCCTGTTCGATTTTAAAATCAATCCGAATCTTGTTTCGGACTAAAAAAAGTAAGACGTGTTTTTGTTATATTTTATAAAACTGGAAATCCTCTAATGACTGGTCCAACATGAGAAAAATGGTCCTATATAAATACACTATGCATCTTGTTTGAGTCTCCTACATGTTTTTGTCATCGTATGATAAATTGCTGTTAAAATCCCTTGGTGCCTGTAAAAGTCTACCCGTGCTACAAATCAGTAGTGTTATTGTTGTCTGGTCCTTTGGGACCAAACGAGCCCAAAATAGATGGCGTTGAAGTTAGAATACCGCTTAAGCCAGTGATAGGTGCAGTGAGAGGTGTTGCGTCTTACATTATATCTCTCATGAACAGACTCATTAAAACCGAGTCTGCTTCTTTATTCTCTTGACTGTGTTTGTTGCCTCCAAAGGATCTCCCGTATCAGTATTTAGGAGGGCGGCACCTTGGGTCTTCCTCCCACCAATGGAAGCTGGAAAGCTTAGCTGTTGGTGCGACTATAAAATCCAATTCAATTCAATTCAATGTTTTTAAATGTATTTTTTTATAGAAGCAATATAAAACTTTAATGTGATGAACTTTCTTCGATATAGATGGTTTAAGAGACAGCATGGAGATCATAAACGCATAACATCTTATAATCTATATATTATTGAACTTAATAGTTTTTGAAGACCTTGTAGTGAATTGGCGACTTTAAAAGTATATCATTTGTGTAACTTCGTTTAAACATCTAATACATAAATATGCCGTATACAACTTCGCAAAACCATTGCAGAATTATATTGTCTCAATTATTTCTTACTTGCAAAAACATTAATTTGAGAACAATTAAGCAAGAAGAATTATCACCATTTGGCACATGTTCTTTACAGACTTCGTAAATTCCTTAGTCTGATTAGTTCATACATTATCTTTAAAAAAACTGGTATCAAGGTATTTGCAACGCACTGCTTGTTTAGTAGTTGACATTTGTTCTTGTTTAGTAGTTGACATTTGTTACCGTTCATCACTACACTATCTGCTTTGATCTGCTACACAGTGTTTAAATACAAACGACTGTAGAACGCTGCCATTATCGAGTATTTGGACCACCCACAGCGATAGTATAGTCACGCTTTACGTCATTAGAGGATTTCCAGTTTTATAAATATAACAAAAAACGTCTTACTTTTTTTCCAGTCCAAAACAAGATTGGATTGATTTTAATAATATAAAAAACACGAACTGCGGAATACAACTAGGTCAAACCTAGACATATTGACTAGAACGGCGTTAAGAAAGGACAAAATAGTATGTTTTGATAATATCCCAGTCCCCTGGAATATCTCGAAAAATACCCACAAACCCTCCTGCAAATTATCGAAAACACCCCCACCTCCACCATCCCCTTCAACATATTTTCGTTCCTTATGTGGGTACGGATATTGCGTGGTAAAGCCGAATTAGACCAACAATGTTGACACCGCGGTAGGGTCTTCAGACAGAATAGTTGATAGCTGCATACTTGTTTTGCGTGTATCCCCTCAATAATTACTGATATCCTACTACGTTTTCACTAATAGGAAATGTGTAAAAGTGCATTAAAGTCGATGGGGACAGGGTAGGGTGTGTGAAGGAGTTGTGGTGGGGATAGAAGGTTTTGTTGTAAACTATTCCGAAAGTGGACTGTGTGTAATAACGTTCAGAATAACGTTTCGCAAACAAAATATTGAAATCCGTCCAAAGAAGGATTTAGAGTTCTGTTTTTTTCTTCAAAAGGTCTACCCAAACTCGTTAGAATGCATAATTTTATCAGGCTTTTTATTACACAATACATACTCTTGGAGTGCTTGTCCCAATACCCCGTAGAAACTTTGCATCTGCAGACCTCAATTGATTGGGCCTACAATTTAAAATCGGCCAGCTATGCCCCTGCTCAGTGTTGCATTTTGGAAGATTTCCCAACAGTTTTAAATATCTATTCTGACGCTGAAATATTGATAAATTAGTCTGAATTTATTAACATTTATGTTAGCGTTCATTTAGTGCAGTTTGGCGGCTGTAAAATGTATCCCCGAACTATAAATCAGTAGCGTTATCTTTTACTGGACCTTTGGGACCAACGAGCCCAATAGAGATCGATTTCAAGTAGAATACCGCTAGCGGTTTTTGTTCTAATATCATCTCTTATGAACAGACTCAATAAAACCGAGTCTGCTAATTTATTCTCTTGGTTGTGCGTGTTGGTTCCAAAGGATCACGCTTTTTCAAGGTCATATACTTCCTACTCAACTTTTGGCATAAATGTCTCCTAAGGGTAACAATTAGAACCGATGGAAATAAGTCAATAACGGTCGGAAATAGCATTCCCCCATGTCTGCGTACTTGTTTCATTTGGTATGCAAAAGAGATATCAGTCTGTCTAAATGCCATCTATATGAGCCGCATGCTCTTTCTTATGTCCGGTCAAGCTGGTGCTTACATTAATATTGTTTCTGTGAATGTATCGCGGAAGTCTCATTAGTATCAACGTCATTGGAAATTAGAATACAATAATAAGTCATTTACGTGTCCTTCCCACCCATCGATATGTCTTCTTATTTAAAAAATACACATCAATGCAATTTGTCTACACTAGATATTTCTGTTCGTCGTTTCGTCAATCTGTGGATTTTAAAAAATAATTTAACTATAAATAGTAAATATTCGTTTTGTAATATCCTAAGTTAAGTGCACAATTAAACAATGATAGATATAGACTCTCGAGTTTCGGCATTTTATTATAATTTTAAAATAACGTAAATAATATACTGTAGTTTATGGTATCTCAGTTTTGTTTTTGAAGTTTCATTTTTACTCATCGCACAGAACTCCCTACACGATGTATTTTTTTTTTATTAAAACTGAGACTGTTTATATATAATGCTTGGAAAACTTGGAATACAGATACAACAAGAAATATCACTGTAAGTGACAAATGCCCCCGAAGTGTCCTTTGACCTCTAAGTATGACCTTGACCTTGTAGCCATGGACCTGTATTTTGTGCACGACACGTCGTTTGGTTGTGGTGAGCACTTGTGCCAAGTTATTTGAAAATCCGTCTAGGCATGCAAATGTTATTGACCGGACACGATTTGACCTTTGACTTCTAAAAAAGAGTATGATAATGGACCCTTGGAAACGGCCGAGCACGACAAATACGAAATATTGCAGTCTCGGTTCCTCTAGCCCCGGGTTGAGCAGAACTCAATATTCATAAAATCAATAGTACAAAATGTTAACCATTCCGAAGATGGCATGCATATGGCGGTGGACAAGTTGTCTTGTTATAGTGATCACTTGTGCTAAGTTATTTAAAAATACCTGCAGGGATTATGACGTTACGGTCCGTACACGAAATTATGAACTGCAAGTGTGACCTTGACCTTTGAGGAACGGACCCATCGTCTTGTTATAGTGATCGCTTGCACCAAGTAATTTAAAAGTCCCTGCAGGGGTTGTGACGTTACGGTCCGGACACGAAAATGAGTACCTGATTTTGACCTATGAACTGCAAATGTGTCCTTGACCTTTGAGGTACGGATCCGGGTATCGCGCGCGACACATCTTCTTGTTATAGTGATCAATTGTGCCAAATTATTTAAAACTCTGCAGGGGTTGTGAAGTTACGGTCCGGACAGGAAAATGAGTACCTGTTTTTGACCTATGAACTGCAAGTGTGTCCTTGACCTTTGAGGTACGGACCCGGGTATTACGCGCGACACTTCGTCTTGTAATGGTGATCATTTGTGCCAAATTATTTAAAAATCCCTGCAGGGGTTGTGACGTTACGGTCCGTACACGAAATTGCGTACCTGTTTTTGACCTATGAACTGCAAGTGTGACCTTGACATTTGAGGTACGGACCTGGATATTGCGCGCGACACATCGTCGTGTTATGCTGACTACTTGTGCCAAGTTAATCGAAAATCCATGGAGGTGTTTTGAATGTACAGTCCGGACACGAACTGTGGAATGACGGACGGACAGAATCCGGACAGAAAGAGGGACGGTTTGATTATTATATGCCCTCGAAACTTATCGGGGGCATAAAAAGGAAATAATGAGATTTTTTATAACAAGAAATGGAGTAAATGTGTGTCATTTCCCTATACTTTTAGAATTGCAATGTCAAAATAAAGACGATTTTAAATTTAATTGATTATCATATAAACGCTCTGGACTGTAAGACTATGGTGTCAATGTTGCAATATTTCTTCAAACGTTCAATACATTTGACAAATTAGGCGACGTTATCATTAGTTATAGTACTTTTTAACTATTCAAGGTCAATCAGTTATATCGACCCAAAACAATGTTATTACATGCTAAAGCGTTTGGACGAGGCAGGTAGACACACGTAGGCCAGCGAAATTAGAAGTTTATTGTACAAATTTGGTTTTGGTTATTCGTGGATTTCACATGAGATTTGCAATCTAAATTTATTTTTGACTATGTTTAAGCGAAGAGTAAAATATTTATATATGCAAATATGGTATGGAAAGGTTGATGTATCAAGTGAAGCTTATTATTACAAACAATATAAATCATTGCTTAATATTTAACAATATCTCTCTGTGGAAATGTCATATATACTAAGAAGTTCTCTATCTAGATTTCGATGTTCTTGTCATAATTTAGCTATTGAAAAGGGTAGACAATTAAATGTAGAAAGAAATATGAGGTTGTGTCCTTTACGTTATGCTAGAAATATATCAGTAATTGAAGATGAATATCACTTTATAATGGAGTGAAGAGAATATGAGGAATATCGAATTCTATTTTTCAGAGCACATTGGCTGGTTGACAGATCTTTGAATATGTTTTATACACTTATGTCATGTAAAAATACTAAAGATATCTTACACATTGCAAAATTTATATATAGATAAAACGAAAAACGTAAACTGATTATCGATAACAATTTCTTGAATTAGATAAATATAGATTTTACATGAAGAATGTTAAATAGATATTAGATATTAGATACAGACAAAACGTAAAGTTTCTACTTAATTTGTTTATATATTCTATATTTGTAATCTGAACTTATTATAAACATGTTGTATTCATATATCTTCATCCATGTAATGTATAATAATATTATTATGCTGTTCAACTTGTTTCTTATGATGGGCCGGTGGCCTAAATTATGGAATAAAATTGCTTGAATTGAATTGAATTGATATCTTATCAGACATATACATACATCTAGGATCAGACATAAATATACATTCACGATGGTAAAATCTCAGATTATATCTGCGTAAGCTGGTATACCATATGGTAGTTATAGCATGTTTTAACATTAACAATATTCCCCGAACAAATGTTGTATGGGATATTATGTTCCTCAATATATTCGTTTGTCTAGAGCTTGCAGTCGGGTTGAGAACATTTGCAACTAAAACCTAGCATACAATTTGAAAAACCTTTGCAAAACATCTATTATCGTAACGTTAATTTTAAAATATAAGAATAATTTAAGAACGATTTTGCTACATAGTCTGTACGAACCTGACTTCTATAGTGACATGATTTACACACTATGAAATATCCTTGGTCAACGTTGTAAGGCAGGTTTGAACCCAATCAAATTGCAAGCCATGCATGTTTAATGGATTACCCATTTACAGTTTGCCACTATGATTACAGTTCCAAGTCGGTAACACTGTCTTCGCCACTCGTTGTATTGTGTATTGTCCTTTTCATTGTAAAGTTAGTTTATCTTTGTGGTACAGTGCGTACCTACGGTGGCATTGTGATAGGGTGCTTTGATTTCTATACATTTTCTCATTTTTGACATAATTATCATATGCCTAACCAAAATTCATCTGTTTTACCGAATTTCTTCCAGCTGATGTAAAAGGAATTAACTTCTAGTTCGTTCCTATACTGGGATGAAAGAGCCATTAAACATTAGGCGCGTGGTGTTTATATTAAGAAAGTTCAATGAGCATTGCAATATCGCGCGGTTAGTCATAAAACAATGTGACTGTTCCAATGTAAAAATGTCGTGTTGTTTAAAGACAAAACATGTACTGAAATTATAGTTATTCAAAAAAGCTGGAAATCTGCATGAAATAGTTACTTAGAAGCAACACACACAAACTAGAGAGAAATGCAGCAGAACTATTTAATGAGTTTGCTCATGTATGGTGAAAGAAAGTAACAATATAAGACTATTTTCATATACAGTTCATCAAGTTTAAACTTACCCAAGCGAGGTTGTGTACACATACAATCTATTTAAGCTAACCTGTAGGCATTATTGCCTACTGGCTTTATTGCCTACTGACCGTTCCAAGTCGGTAACCCTGTCTTCACCACTCCTTATGTTACTATTGTTCTTTTCATTGACATTTTTAATATGCTCATATTTCGGTTTATGGTGCAGTGCGTACCTACGGTGCCATCGTGTTTGCTTGCTGTGGTTTCTATTGTACAATTTTTCTTATTACTTTATAGAATATCACACATTTTAGTATCTGATTGTGTACGACAAATATTTATTTTACACTAATTGACATGACGCCAGTACTTAGATATCTCCGCCCTATTGTTGATGTCGGAGTTAGGATATATTATAACACAGTTGCACGTGCTTTATTATACAGTGACACGTGCTGTTGTTTGTCGGAGGTATCGTTTTGATTGATTGGTTGAAATGGATAAATGATTGACAACTGGCGACATGTTAATTCAAAGCGTTGCTTTATAGTGCAAACATTAAATATAACTTTTCGAATTTTTATTTATTTATATATAATATCACAATTAAAACTTATTAAGTTCATGTCCACCGCCATATGCATGCCATCTTGGGGATGGTTAAAATGTTGTACTATTGATTTTATTAATATTGAGTTCTGCTCAACCCGGGGCTAGAGGGCGTGAGCGGTAGCTAGCATATTTCACTACTGCTCATGAACAGTCTAAATCAAACCGAGACTGCATTATTTCGTATGTGTAGTTTTCGGCCATTTTCAAAGGTCCATTATTATATTCTTTTTGATATATTCGAAATTAATATGAAATAATAATATACATTTAGCTAATTTAAATCTGCTTCTGACTTGTATAATGTATAATCCCCCGTCGAAGTTTTGTCCCTGACAGTTATAAAGAGGTACCCCTATCAGTTAAGGTCTTATTTCCGGTCTTTTGCATTTGGGGAGAAGAAGATTTGTATAGGTAACTGTAAATCACTGTAAGACATACATTGGTTAGAGAATAGTTGATGACGGGGATTTCTTTATTTACGCTGTCCTGTTTTATTGGGATGACATTAGGGTAAATGTGAGGTTTGATGCACCCTAGAACCTGGTTTAAACCTCCAGCGACCTTTTTTGCCCCTGACCGTTCCTATTGTCAACCCTTTTGTGTCTGTGATAGCTAATTTGGCATTTTGTTCATTTTTAAAGTTGTTCTTTGTTTCTGTGTGTGTTTGTGGTGACTGTAGATTTGTATATCCATATATACAACTGCATGGGAAACTGGTGGTATTCAATTTTGTTTCAATTGATGGGGTCCTATCAATAATGCTTTTGTATGAAGCGAACATAATAAAACATGAAGCAGGTGTTCGACTTGTTGTATTTTGGTGTGTTTTCATTCTAAAAGCAGTGAATTATCAACAAAGTTGTGTATTTAGTATAGCTTTCTTGTTAATTTGCTTTTTTTCTATTTTACAAGTACAGGTTGAAGTATTATATACTGCTATACCCTAGATACTGTTCAATGTACCAATGCTTTTCATAGAGACAACTTTACTCGGGCCTCAGTTTATATACCAGAGCTAATCGGTCATGTAGCAAGTTTGCAGTAAATAAGGAAGCTTTACATGCCTTCTCAATGATCATTAGAGTTTGGAAATAGGTCCTTAAGCCATGGAAATCTTGCTAATTTACTGTTAACATGCTAGTGACAGATTAGCTCAGATAGATATACTGAGGCCAGAGTAAAGCTTTCGCTTTAGCTCAGGTAAATATACTGAGGCCAGAGCAAAGTCTTGGCTTTAAATAAGCATTGGTATATTGAACAGTATCTAAGGCATAGCAGTATATAATACTTCAAACTTTACAGGAAAAAACAAGAGGAGAATATCAAGTAAGCTGTACTAAATATAACACCTTTTTGATAATTCATTGTTTTTAGACGAAAAAAACCCCAAAACACAACCAATGAAACACCTGCTTTTTATGTTTCAATATGCTCGTTTCATACAAAATCTATATTGGGAGGGTCTCATCTACTGATATAAAACTGAATACCACCATTTACTCATGCAAATGCTTGTCTAACAGGATTTACAGTAACCTATACAAATTCTCTCCTCCCCCAAATACTGCAGGCTGGAAATACGTCATTGTTTTTGTTTGACTGCCTTCTGTGAATGGTACACTTCCTGTCAGAAGCTGATACATCAGAAAACGGTTACTTATGTTTATTTCTGCTTTTATATTGGATATTGTAACAAAGCTCACGGAATGCTTTAATTGTTGTAAAAGTAGATATAACAGTCGAACAGGAAATGTAGCATTCAACGATCACAGTCAACCGTAAACACGAACAGAAATAAACAATAATTACAAAGATGACTGCAAACGATATGGCATCGCAAACATAAAACGGTTGACAATAGGGCTACCGCATTTGAACGGTCAGTGGCAAACGATGCCGCTGGTGGGTTTAAACCAGGTTCTACGGTGCGCCAAACCTCACTTCACACTATTGTCATCACAATAAGTAGAATATCGCTTAAACCGGCGCTAGGGAGCGTGGTAGGAGTTGCCCCTTATATTATCCCTCTTGTACAGAATCAGTAAAGCGAGTCAGATACCTTCTCGATTGTTTGTGTTCGTTTCTTTCAATGCATCCCCCTTTCAGCATGTATATATATATCCTCAGTTGCAAAAGAAACTGGACACTTTGAACATTTTACTTTACACCCTATCCTCTTTATCATGCGACAGTCCCTTAATGATTCGACCTATTGGAAAACAAATGAAAACATGATATCGGCAATGGAATGATAAAAACTTTGGTACCAAACATGGCATATTCATTTTGGAATTTGTCAATTTAATTATAAAAAACCTTTATACAATTAATATAAACAAAACTCAGTGTCCGCTTTCTTTTGCAATTGAGTATATTTACACGCGCTAGAGTCTTATACATAGTAATTGAAATATTTACTAATTTATAACATGAAATATTTTCTCTACAAAGTTACATCAACATAGAAACAGGTTAAAACAAAACAGCATATGTCACCAGCTCGACGTGCGAATACAGTGAGATTGTCAGGTGATTTGTCAGGTGATTGGTCAGATAAAGACCGTTCATCATTTCTTGTATACGTTTGTTATTCGATGTATCACATCCAAAATGTCCAAACATCCAAAAGTAGTTTAAGCATGTGCCTGGATGGCGGCAACTGCCTACAACAGTCATATCACGCTTATACGGCTGAAATAAGTACACGGCGATATATGTTTACTGGGCCTTATGTACTTATACAAGTCTGGGTTTGTCTATCAATGTACTTATACAAGTCTGGGTCTGTCTATCAACTGTAAATTAACAGTACTATTATTAGATGGTTGTATTAACGTAAAGGATAAACTTGCGATATTCCACTGCGACGTTACGTGCCCACAAGCTTTTTAGTCGAGGTAAGCACGATACATTGTACCACCAGTTCAGGCGTCCTTTCATGAACAACACAACTACAGATTGGGCGTTCGTTTAAGCTTTTGTCTTTGACTAAAAAGGAAGGATCGTACCATAGTGAGTAATCAAATATTTAGTTTATGATATCTATGTTCACTAATATGATTAATATACTTTATTTTATGGTATCTATGTTCACTAATATGATTAATATACTTTATCTTATGGTATCTATGTTCACTAATATGATTAATATACTTTATGTTATGGTATCTATGTTCACTAATATGATTAATATACTTTATGTTATGGTATCTATGTTCACTAAATTGATTAATATTATTTATGTTATGGTATCTATGTTCACTAATATGTTTAATATACTTTATGTTATGGTATCTATGTTCACTAATATGATTAATATACTTTATCTTATGGTATCTATGTTCACTAATATGATTAATATACTTTATCTTATGGTATCTATGTTCACTAATATGATTAATATACTTTATGTTATGGTATCTATGTTCACTAATATGATTAATATACTTTATTTTATGGTATCTATGTTCACTAATATGATTAATATACTCTATGTTATGGTATCTATGTTCACTAATATGATTAATATACTTTATTTTATGATATCTATGTTCACTAATATGATTAATATACTTTATCTTATGGTATCTATGTTCACTAATATGATTAATATACTTTATCTTATGGTATTTAAGTTCATTAAAATGATTAATACACTTTAGTTAATGGTATCTAAGTTCAATTTTAAAGTCTCAATTTTAATCAAATATTTTATCAGAAGAAACATATTATACGATGTAAGTTTTGATAACAAATTAGGCTGTTTATATTTAATGCATGGCAAAGAAATATAACAAGTGAATAATGACGTTATTGTAGACAAGGACGGAAGGAAATGTTTTGTGTTTCCTATTATTTGAATAACAATGTCAAAGTGTAGAAGGTTTTAAATTAAATCGATACACATAAAATTGCATATCACATCACAAAACATTATCTTTGACTATTAAATAGGAATGTACGACTATGGTGTCACTAACATATGTTTCTTTGATTATTAATGCATGTTTTCTGACCAGTGATACATCGGAAGATAAACAAACTATTTTACTTTAATATTCAATGCGTTTTTTTTTAAATCAGCGATATATCTTAAGATGGTAAAAAAAGGTTTATTAGAATGTATGATACGTTTGACCAATACAGCATCTATCATCATATCTATTAAATGTATAGTTTACTATTTGATTATATCAGATACCTACATCCAAGATTTTACATCCATGAAATCTGGTATACCACGGTATTTATATCAACATATATTTTAACATATGAATAAAAATAAATCAATAGCTTAGAACGCCACAAAGTAGGTTTTCAATGACTTGGCAGAAGATATAGCAAGATTGCAGACAAACATAAAATTTCACAATCCTTTTGGGCTTTCTGTAGACGTCATCATAGGTCCACAGCCTGTCCAGTCATCGCAAAATTAAAGAGGAAAGCATAGTGACGAACTGTAAATGGGTCCACCACCAAGCATGCAGTGCGTTGCAAAATGATAGGTTATAACCTATTTTGATAAACCTTTTAACACGTTTAACAAAGATAGTATGAAAGTGATCATGACCAAGAATCTTACGAAGTTTGTAAATCATGTCACCATAGATGTCAGGTTGTGATAGTCCTTGTCGCAGAAGAGTTCTTACATTACTTTTATATTTGGAAAGGAGATCAGGGTAACGATAATACAATTTTGAAAAGGTTTTACGAAGTTAAAGGTAACGGTAGCTCTGATGGAGTAGCTTTTTAGTATCCAAAGATTACGATATTGAAGTCCTCAACTCGGGTACAACTTCTAGAAAACGAATAAGCTGAGACACCTATACCCCATAAGAAGTTGCTCGGGGAACATCCCCATCTAAATGGGGATAATTAACAACATAAAAATTAAAATCATTTCTATAGTCATATATTTTGCTAATTATTTCACCATTTTCAATGAAGAGATGTATATCGAGTAAAGAAGCGTTAGTATCAGAAATATTAGCTTTGTTAAGTCGAAGCTTATTAGGATGGATGGATCAAGATGTGTTTGACAGGTTAACGGTGCAAAGTAGGGAATTGCTCACCTTGTAATAAATCTGAATAAGTATAACGTGTATGCCCTATCCTGCACCGGGCTCGGACAACTTCCTCTCGACAAATGGGGCTTCCAGAAGAACGCCATTCTCCGAGTAACGGTTTAATTGAATGGAGTTTATTGTTAACTGACAATTACCAAGCGGCTTGCCAATAATTACGAATATATGTGTTAATACAACTTTTAAAATCAGTATGAGGTAATTTGGCATTAGATATTTGTAAACCTAATGCTGCTTTAGCAGCACTATCAGATCTATCATTACCACGTATTCCTACATGGCTTGGAAGCCAGCAGAAAATAATAACATTATTCATGTCACAAAATGTCACGAGTAGAACGTATTGATCGTACATAGCTCTTGTAAGCACCTGTTAGTTACACCCTAATTTATTGTTTAGTTAAACCAAATTTAGCGACGTATGTCACGGACTGAACGGGGGAAATAATGGTTTGGGCGTAACGTTTGCTATAAAATCCATTGTCTTCTAGTTCTGGCCGGGATTGCTTGACAGTTGCTGTGTTTGGAGCAGGAGTTGGACGGCACAATTTACAGGCTATATGTGGTCAGTACTAATTTTATTAAATTTTATCGTACATGTGTATTCAGTGGGCGGCGACATCTTGGTTGGCGGTTACGACATCCGGTTAGCTTTGCTGTTTCTCAAACATTAACTTGAGATTAGCATGTGATTTTGAAGTTACTTTATTAGATGTAATTATTGTAATTGTAAAACAATATTAATTTGATAAGGTTGTATAATAGGTACATTAGTTAACTTTGGCGTATAACTCAGTGATTGTAATACACGATTGACATGATAACATTGTATATTAGGTACCTTAGTTAACAATGAGATGAGTGACTAGTACAAATGTTCGACGCGTATACATAGCGTTGTATAATATGGGCATTAGTTGACATACATGTGTGCATGCATAACTCAATGAGTGTAATATACGAGTGATTTGATAACGTTGTTTATTACATATATTAGGGGCATTGGTTAACAGCGACGTACATAGCGTATACATGGCGTTGTAGAATATGTATACATTGCTACTCATCATTAGTACAGCTTACATATAATTATTAAATAATGATTTGTTTGGGTAATGATAATTATGCAAGACTGTTATGTCTGTCAACCGACATCTAAAACGTATGTATAATTACAGCCTTAGCCATCCAGGGTTGGATATAAGCCATCCAGGGTTGGATATAAGTCATCAAGGTGTGAATGTAAGCCGGAGTGGAGCTAAGCTTCCACGCATAACGTTAAGAGCGGTGAAGACGGTCCCCGTACCTGCGCAACATGGCCAGATTCTAGTAGCGACAACCACCGGGACACGAGGTGGGCCCGTTATCAGTCCTCACTGGAGGAACATCATTCACAACTCAGTGAAGGTTAACCTGCATTATATCGCGTCATCAACCTTATGGAAGGCATTTGATGACAATCACCCATTGGATTCGCGCATCATCATCTTCATGAGCTCTCGCGCATCACAGTTATCGCTCTAGATCATAGATCAACATTGTTATAACTTTAACAACACTTTAGTGTCGTATATAGTCAGTCGACACATTCAGTATTTATTCATCTGTGTATTCGCTTGTTTAATTAGATAGTTGTTTATATATTTACCATATTTTAAATGTTGCATTAAACTTATGTAAATGCATTCACCGTCATTGATTCTTTCCTGAGTTAGCACCAACCACTAGGGTCATCCTGGGACAATCCACTATAAGATAATTGTACTTTTCTAAAAGTTGAAGCACAACTGGGTTATCATGTTTCATATTACCCAGCGCTTGAAGAGATGAAAGGGAATCAGAAAAGATTACAAAATGGTCATCATCAGATACTTGAATATAATTTAAGGCAAGTTCAATTGCCTTAAGTTCCAATGAAAAGATAGAGGCCTTGTCAGACAGGCGGCTCTTCATGCTGTGTTTGTGAACAACAGCTTCTGCAGCTGTTTTATTGAGTCTGTTCATGAGAAGTAATGAAAGAAGCAACACCTCTCACGCCCCCTAGGTTACTGTATTTCGATTTAATTTCATTTAGTTTGCTTTGAAAGACAGTAGGGTCTGTACTGGATTAGTTACTATTACAAAGATCGAAAATAATTGTTGGTGTTTCCAAAGTCCACGGTGGAGTTTGCGGTACTTTGCATTTGGCAATCAAATTTAGGTCGATTTCAGTGTCTCTTAATTTTGGTTCATTACGAAGACCAAATGGTCAAATGGCCTTCGGTTTTCGATCAAAAAGAGGTTCATAACTAGGATTGAAAACATTATCGAAAGTTGTGTTTGAAGGGTTAGATTTTAATTGAATGGCAAATTGAAGGGCTAATTTGTTCCATCTATGAGACAGTGATGGTTCTTTAGCTTCAACATATAGACTTTCGGCTGGTGATGTACGAAAGGCACCAAAGGCGAGTCGTAATCCTTGATTATGTATAGGATCGAGCATTTGCAAGTATGATTTGCGATTCGATCCATATACTATTGAGCCGTAGTCCAGCTTGAATCTGATAAGAGATCTATAAAGTTGTAAAAGTACTTTACGATCTGCTCCCCCAATTATTGTTTGCAACAACTTTAAGTAAATTAACAGCTTTAAGGTACGTGGCCTTCAAGTATTTAAGGTGTGGTATAAACGTCAATTTACGGTCGAAAATATGACCAAGGAATTTTGTTCCATCCACTACTGGTATTGGTGACCCATCCAGTGTTAGATGAGGTCTTCATGATGTTTACGTAGTTGACAAAAATGCATACAATTAGTTAAATTTAAAACGATTGTCATCCGACCAGGTCTGAAGTTTATTCATACATTGTTGCAGTTGTCGAGATAATGAGATAACACAGATTCAGCAGTCTAAGTCGATTCAAATACACAGAAAAATATTCAAAACCTCGCTAATATCTCATGTGTCCACCGGTACACCGAATACACGCAAGAATGCGACGTAGCATGCTTCTGAAGTAACGATTGACGAATTCTACAGCTAATGTGTTCCATTCGCGGAGAAGTGCTGCTGCAAGGTCCTGAACACTTTGGATAAGGTCCTCCTGACTTACACGACGTCCCAAATATGCTCGATGCTTCGTCAGTCGTTACGTCAGAATCATGCGATGTCGCATTTTTGAGTGTATTCGGTGTAACGGTGTACACATGAGATATTAGCGAGGTTTTGAACATTTTCTGTGTATTTTAATGGGCTTAGACTGCTAAATCTTGCTATTGACGCTAATATTTACAGTTTTGTTAATTTCGTTTTCACACCTGTGTTTTTAAAGTTTGATTTATTTTTAAGTATTCGGTATATTTCGATGAAATTGTGTGTGAACATCAAACAAAGATGTTATTAAAACAAAATCATGCTACAATTGTAAGTTCTTTCTTACAGTCTCAGATTTTGCAGGAAAACAAAGTGGATACTATTAATTTTTGCTGAGTATAGAACGTTTATGGAGTATCGGTAATGTGTGCGTTTTTTCGTCCCATAATGGGAAATTGGTATTCACTCTTCACGCTTACCACCCACCTCTGAGTCCAACAAGGAGACATTTGTTGTGGATATCCGACAGACAAATGCCAAGAATACGTGAAGAGTATACTCATATAAAACTAACGCATCAGACCCCCAATACAACCCAGCGGACATAACCCTTTAACTAAAAAGTCGAAGAGCCGTACTTATCTTCCGCTTAAAAGTGGCATGAGTATATCCATATAGCGTTCAGAAATACATGATTAGCCCTAAAGGATCCGTTTACATTATGTTTAAATAGGACATAACAAAAGGGAAGTAAGATGTTAAACGAGAGATATTGAGCGAGATGTGAATTAAACAAGACGCTAGGATCCCGTATAGCTGGCGTGACAAGCCGATTGATAAGATCGGACTAATCTGACCGCCCGTCTAGTTGAAGTCCGGACCAAAGTGGTGTTTTGGAGATATCTACCAGATTTCCACGTCACTCAATCACCAGGATTCCCTCTCCAACGACACGGGTCGCCACACATGGTCAACAGGTTGGTTACTTTTCGGGGGCGATGTCTTACCCTTCTGTTAGGTAACGAGCAGTCGGTTGATTCTTATCACCCTACCACCGACTGGAGGGAATCTCATTAGGGTATATATTATAAACCATAGTAGAACATAAACAGGGGTTGTCAATGTTCAATATATCATTCAGATACCAATAGGTGTCATTAAATGCTTCAATAACATCTGCCTGGGTATCTGGTGAAAGACTCAACATGAAATCTCTTTCATAGCAATACAAACACAAATCTGAGATAACAGGCGAAATAGTATCTAATAGGAAGGAGTGCTTCACAAACTTCCTGGCACGTCCACATAGTGTAATCGTCTTAACTGCTGTTAGTAAAAGAACGCTTTAATATTATTTCAGGCCAAAAATGTTGTTCTTTCTCTAGAGAATGTTTTTTGAATAAGAGCAATAAGCTTGTCATTGATAAGGTGATGCTTTAAGGTTATATAGTGTAGAGAAGTCATAAGTGCTTATAGATGAAATTTGTCGTTTATTGCAAATTTTATCAAGAACGTCTCCTGAAATTTTAATAGACCAAAACAAGTTAATCCCAGAGCAAAATCTATGACAAGAGAGATGATTTTAATTTTGACATTATTAATTACCCCAATTGGATGGGGATGTTTCCCGAGCTACTTCTTATGGGGTTTATGTGTCTCAACTTATTCGTTTTTCAAGAGCTTGTACTCGAGTTGAGAAATTTACTATTCGTAATCTTTGTATAACCAAAAAACTACTCAATCAGGGTTACCGTTACCATAAACTTCGTTAAACCTTTGCAACATTTTATTATCGTAACCCTGATCTTCTTTCCAAATATAAAAGTAATTTAAGGACTCTTCTGCGACAAGGACTATCACAACCTGACTTCTATGGTGATGTGATTTATAAACGTCGTAAGATTCTTTGTCATGATCACTTTCATAGTATCTTTGTTAAACTTGTTAAAAAGTTTATCAAATGAGGTTATGACCCTATCATTTTGCAACGTACTGCATGCTTGGTGGTGGACCCTTTTACAGTTCGCCACTATGCTTACCTCTTTAATTGTACTATGACCAGACAGGCTGTGGACCCTATGATGACGCCTACCTAAAGCCCATTGGGACGGTGGCGTTTGATGTCTGTCTATGATCTTTCTTGTCGCGCCCGTAATGGTTTATTCAATGGTTGCTCTGGCTTCCGCCAAGTCATTGAGTACCTTCATTGTGGCTTACTAGGCTATTGTTTATTTTGTATTATATTTACACGAGCATATTTATGTTTTACTTATATTGCCTATTGATGCTGCCTTGTTGGTTAGAGATGAGATCATGGCGGGGATTTCTTTATTTACACTGTCCTGTTTTAATCGGATGACAGTAGGGTAAGTGTGAGGCTTGGTGCACCTTAGAACCGGTTTAAATCCCCCAGTGGCCTACTTTGCCACTGACCATTCCAAGGCGGTAGCCCTATTGTCAACCCTTTTGTGTTTGTGATGTCGTTTGCTTTTATTATTGATTTTGCCTTCTTGTTTGTCTGTTTGCGTGTTAGTGTAAATAAAGAAATCCCCGCCAAGAAATACTCTCCAAGCCGAGATATGGTTGTTTTGAGGCGAAATATTAGTTTCAAATTAATAACATATAGTATTACACCAGGCAATGTTAATTTACACGTGCGACAAGATGGACTATATATTTATTGATTCATCTTGAGTTGCGTTCAGATAGGTTAAGTTATTTTGCCTCTTAATAAATGGTAGTTGATATACCATTTTTTCCAGAAGCGGTATAGCTCAGTGGATATAGCACCTGACTTGAAATCAGAAGGTCGTGTGTTCGAGTCCCGAAATTATGTAAATCATAAGGTTACCTGTGTACAGGTACGATGTGAACAGATCGATGTCTATACAATATGTCCTTCGATATATGTGCTCGCTTTCGACATGATCTGGTTACAAATAAAACACGCCTACAAAGAAGAAATCGATTGATTTAGAGACTGTGCAGCTTTAAGAGGCATTTTCGGAGTTATGCGATATACAGAATATAACCTTCGTGCCTGGTTGCTATGTACAGGCATGTTAAGACAAATAATGCTAACGTATTAACAATTGAAATCAAATTAATCAAAATGTGTGTCGTATAATCAAGCATTTTATTTATTCGTATGATAAACTGTTGCAATTATTTCCGGTGAATGTATAAATTCAGTGATTAATTGAGAGCTTTATTGTCATTTTGAATTGTCGAATAATGGCGTAAGCAATTTATTTCGTATAAAAAAAATCCCCGAGATGCGGAAAATATAAAGTCGTACAGGTTTGGCAATTTAAAGTAAAATGGAAAGACTATTGAATGGATGTTAAAAACATATACATATTATTTGTAACAGCTTCAACTATATAATAAAACAGGAAATGTTTGCACATTTAAATATATGTATTTATAATATTAATCATTAATATTATACATTGTAAATGTCCTTTTAGAAGCTCATCTTTAAACCAATGTTTTGTTTTTGGTGCAAGTATAAATAAATACTGAAAAGTGGATCCCTTGGAAGCAACAAACCCAAACAAGTGATAAAAGTAGCAGACTCGGTTTTATTGAGTTTGCACTCTGGTTACACATCTCACCTCTTTGTCCATTTCTTCACTTAAGTTGATCGACGAGGAAGCAGACACAATTTTATTCTTACATTTCCGTTGTATAACACGCCTAGGCCTTTTATATTCATGTAAACATTATAATTATAGTTATAATTATATGGCCTATGAATGCTGCCGTGTTTGTTAGAGAATATATCCTGGTGGGGATGTCTTTATTTACACTGTCCCGTTTTATGGGGATGACAATAGGTTAATAGTGAGGAGGTTTGGTGCACTCTAGGGCCTGGTTTAAACGCCCATCGGCCTTTTGTACCACTGACCGTTCAAATGCGGTAGGTCTCTTGTCAAAAAAAGAGTATGATAATGGACCTTTGGAAACGGCCGAGCACGACACGTACAATCTTGCCTTTTATTCACCTTAGTAATTATTGCTTCTTTCTATGCGTGTTTTGGTTGACTGTAGTCCTTGAATGCTACATTTCCTGTTTGACTTTTATATCTGCTTTTGTTGAACCTATATTCTGAAATTTCAATGAAGAACTATCTTGTCTCTAGAACAATTTCTATAATGCTGTTTTCAGGTTTGTTCATCATTTCATTACACTTTAATATTTTCATTTAACAGCTTATTTTAAATCATCTCAGTTAGATGATTTATTTTAAGTTTTGATAAGCTATTTTCATTTTCCTACCATTTATAATTTGTAAATTATGTCTATGTAAATATAACGAAATAAATACTGCTCAAACGAAAGTCTGTATTGACGACAACGGTATCAAGCAAATAAAATAATTATATTTAAATTATAGTAATTGTTTTCCGTGTTTTTGGTTGATTGTGTTCTGTGAAAGCTGCATTTCCTGATATATTTGTTTACCTATGTTCATTACTTTTACTGACCAAACGTCTTGCAAGCTTATGCAAAAAGACATGTTGTCCCTTGGCGTCGTCGTCATGTATCGATGGTTAAAACACTCATGTTAAAGCGATACCTGTAGTAGAAAACAGTTTTGGGTTTTCACCAAATTTGACTTTAAGGTTCTTTGCCTTTGCTCGCTGCTAAATTTCATTTTGTTTATTTCGCCCAATGTTTTCTCGTTTAGGGCAACATATTTGGCTTTGTGGGTTTAACGTCGAATATCGTTTAAACCGGTTCTAGAAGGCGTGAGAGGTGTTGTACTTTACATTACCTCTCATCAACAGACTCAATAAACCGAGTCTGCTACGTTGATCTCTTGTTTGTGTTTGTTGCGACTAAGTGATCCCCTTTTCATTATCTATTGTTAGAAACTCGGACCATGGAATGGTATGACAATATCGCATTGAAGATTCAGTGTTTACCGTTATATACATACCATTTTCAGGATGGCTCAAATGTATGTACTACTGACCTTTTAAATATTGAGCTCTGCTCAACCCGGGGCTAGAAGGCGTGAATGGTAGCAAAAACGTTTCACTACTGATCATGAACAGTCTCAATCAAACGGAGACTGCAATATTATGTTCGTATATCGTGTTCGATTTCCAAGTGTCTCCTTTCATACCTTTTGATTTAAAATAATTACGGAGCTATTGCACATGGTTTATTTGCTGTTTTTATTTGCTGACGATACGAAGATATACAGGGGCATATTCGACGCCACATATTGTGAAAAGCTGCAATCGGATATATATAATATGAATTCATAATCTGAAAAATGGCTATTGAAATTTCATCCAGAGAAATGTAAAACTATTAGAATTGGAAAAAGTAAAGTCGATGAATTTACATATAGGCTTAAAAGCGACCTTGAACCAATGCATATAAGCAGTGAAGAAAAATATATATTGGTGTTGTCATAGACAATAAACTTAACTTTGAGACACATATAGCAGAAAAAGTAAATAAAGCCAATTCGATAATGGGAGTAATAAGAAGAACATTTGAATACATGGACGAAACAACTTTTAAAATATTACTTACTTCACTGGTAAGGCCACATAATGAATATGCAAACCCAATATGGAGTCCACATCTTGTAAAACATATAGTAATGCTGGAGAATGTACACAAAAGGGCTACTAGGTTAATCCCTGTAATGAAGGAGTTATCGTATGAGGACCGTTTGAAAAAATTAAAGTTGCCAACTTTAGCATTCAGAAGAATTCGTGGGGACCTCATTGAAACCTATAAAATCTTGTCTGGGAAATATGACTCAGATGTTTCATCATTATTCACAGTTAATAATAACCAGTCAACTAGAGGGCATAATAAAAAGTTGTTCAAAAGAAGACCACGTTTAAATATACGTAAATATTCCTGAAATAGTGGAAGTAAAAGCTGTGTACTTGTTTGAGAGAGGATTAGATAAATTTCTTAAGGATCAACCCATGAAATATAACTTTCAAGAGGTGTTAACCGTCGGAAGTGTAGATGAAAGTTTAAGTGACGAAAGTGATGAGCTGGTGCCACAGTCTGGGATGACCAACCTTCTACCAGAATAGGGTCTGTAAGTGTCTGTAAGTTATTTAAAAAATAAACGAATCTCACCTTAACGTTAGAAAAAGTCATTGAATGTTGCATCACATTTGGGATGACCGTTAGTTTAAATAAGATTTTATGCGAGCTAGACATTGAAACAAATCTAAATAAAATATAATAACCCGAGGCTAGAGGGCGTGAACGCTATAAAGCATGTTTCACTACCGTTCATAAACAGTCTCAATCAAACTAAAACTGCATTACAAATGTATTCTTCGTGTTAAGCGCTTTCCAAATGTCTCATTTTATACGCTTTTTATAACATTTATAAGAGTTAATACCATTTATTGTTTCAAATTAATGTTATTTCAAATTGTTTTTGCAAATAAATAACGTAAACTTGAATAAGCTATCCTCCGAAAACTCACGTGTTCAAGGGTATAGAAATGAGGTCGATCCGTCCGTTCGTAAGTCAGTCACACGTTTCGTGTTCGGGCGATAACTCTAAAATCGTTAAAAGTATGTTTTATACCTTGCTGCTGATATGAAACTATTTTTCTTGTAGCGCCTTAAGAGAAAGGGTTTAACATGTGTCTGTTGCTTTATGTAAAAGTATAATATAAATATAGTGTGTGCCTCCGTTGAAAGAAAAATATTGACATGTTAATTCGAAGTTCCTATTGAGGGAGTAACTTAAATATGTCAATCTATCCTTTTTAAAATTGCTAAATGTTTGACCTATTAGCCTGAATGTGCGTTTAACTATCCCGTATGTCGACTGCACTTTTAATGATCTTGGAGTTCGACCGTTTGACCGCTTGTTTTAATAAGATCTAAATTGAAACTAAGTAAAAGATAGGCATGTGGTTGCCTTGGATCAGGTAAAATAATCAATGTTAGCATGAAGCAATAACTTTATAAAATGTTTCTCACTAAATATGGTAAGCACGCGTGTACCATGAAGAAAAGTTGACATACATTTAACATTAAAGGACAACTGTCAACCAAATAATGTATACAAGTCAAACAGGAAATGCAGCATTCAAGGACCACAGTCAACCAAATATGCTATAACAACTGGAGCAGGAAATGTAGCTTCAAGGACAACAGTCAACCAAATAAGCTATACAAACTCGAACAGGAAATGTAGCTTCAAGGATCACAGACAACCGAATAAGCTATACAAATTTAACAGGAAATGTAGCTTCAAGGATCACAGTCAACCAAATAAGCTATAAAAAACGAACAGGAAATGTAGCTTCAAGGACCACAATCAGCCAAATAAGGTATACAAGTCAAACAGGAAATGCAGCATTCAAGGACCACAGTGAACAAAATAAGCTATAAAAAATGAACAGGAGATGTATCATTCAAGGATCACTGTCAACCAAATAAGCTATAGAATCTCGAACAGGAAATGTAGCATTTAAGGACCACAGTCAACCAAATAAGCTATAAAAGTTGAACTGGAAATGTAGAATTCAAGGACCACAGTTACCCAAATAAGCTATTAAAACTCGAACAAGAAATGTAGCATTCAAGGACCACATTTAACCAAATAAGGTATAAAAGTTGAACAAGAAATGCAGCATTCAAGGATCACAGTCAACCAAATAAGCTATAAAAACTCGAACAGGTAATGTAGCATTCAAGAACCACTGTCATCCAAATAAGTTATACAAGCTGAACAGGAAATGCAGCATTGAAGGACCACAGTCAACCAAAAAAGCTATACATGTTGAACAGGAACTGTAGCATTCAAGGACCACAGTCAACCAAATGCACGAATCGAAATAAATGATAGATAAAAGGAAAGGTATATGACATCACAAACATGAAAGGGTTGACAATAGGGCTACACCTTGGAACGGTCAGTAGGAAACTTGCCGCAGGTACGAGCTACATGAGTTCGAAAAGTATCTGTCATTTCATCACATCGTGCGTTACGCCGTTATAGACTCTTTGCCCTGATTTTCAGTGGGTATGAACACTAATTTCTAAGATTTGCATATATTTTGATAAAGCTTGATGAAATAATTAGACTGTGTGTAGACGTTCTGAATTCAGTGTCATATTTTGAGGTCAATATCACTGGTCAGTCATGCATTTGTGTTTTTTTATCAAATAATAACTTATAGTGGGTGTAGACTAGCTAGACTGTACTGGTATTTGTGCCCTGTACCAGTTAGGATCGAATGTTAAAAAATAGTTTGAAATGATAAACAGTGTCATCCTCATGAACATGTCGAGTTCTTATGGCGTATGTTTATGAAAATTCAACTAATTCCTATTTGTTTATTTCGCCCTTCGGGGCATACAGTTTTATTAGATCCTGTGACCATACGCCGCTGGATATAGGGGATGAAATAAAGATACAAATATTGCTATATCCACCGCTATATGCTTCGGGATGGTTAAAAGTCTGTACTGTTGATTTTTATGAATATTGAGTTCAACCCAGGGCTAGAGGGCGTAAGCGGTAGCTAGCATATTTCACTACCGCTCATGAACAGTCTCAATGAAACCGAGACTGCAATACTTCGTATGTGTCGTGCTCGGCCGTTTCCAATGGTTCATTATCATATTATTTTTTAACATAGTCATTAATAGTCATTAATAGACTGAATTCATATATGTGTGTTCAAGGTCATATCGTGGAATGTCATCAATTTTTAAACCAATGCAGATAAGAGAATACGGATGTATGTGTATGCATCATCAACAGACAATGACTCTTTAAGTAATTGTGGGCCTATTTTTAAGTTACTGGTCAAAGTCAAACAATTTCCATGGCCAGATATGAAACTAATTAACTACTTTAGATACTTGATGAGATGTAGGTTTACGTGAGTATCTATCATTATTAGACACTGTGTCGCGCAACATTTACAAGCATTATTCTTTGCTATCAGGTAACAACGACACTTGGGTAATTTTTGATCTAATGAAAGATATACTCACTGAACTTTCTTTGAATGGTAATACATGTAAGAGCCCTAGTTGAGCCTGTTGTTATTAATTGGAGTATTATGTCATTATTGTTGTATTTTGGACATTTGTCATATCACTAGAGAGAAATTGTCATGTTTGTTACTGGCCATATAAAAAATACTGATAAGGGAGATATTTGGAAGTAACAAACACAACCAAGAGAATAAAGAAGCAGACTCGGTTTATTGATTCTGATCTTGGGAGGTAATGTAATACCCAACACTTCTTACGCACCCTACCACCAACTTGCTACAAGCGATATTCTATTTCAAGGCCATCTATGTAGGTCTCGTTCATCCCAAAGGACCAGTACAAATAACACTACTGATTTGTAGCCCTGGGAGACTTTCTTCATCGAAGTCGCAAAAACAATAATGTAATAAAAAAGTTAGCTCTAGCTCTGGGGAATGGAAATTATTTATGTGTTTCTCGAAACAATCTGCTAAGGATTAGTTTGTACTTCGCTTAAATAAGATCAGCTATATCAAAAACTACACAGAAACGTTCATGAATGAATAATATATAATATTAGAGCCAACGTAACTAGAACAGGAAACAAAGGCAAGTTTATTGGTGTTATTAGAATTTGCTATATTGCTAACTTTCCTGTGATTATTATCTCTCTCCTTCGGTCGACACTATCATTATCACTATGACATGAGGCATAATCGTATCTTCCACATCGTGAAAGATCATCAATTTAATGGTGATTTGTCTATACCGCAGTGGCGTTAAATAATTTAGCCTATACCTTTCTCTGGAGCGTAAAGCGATGAAACATGTTTTGATTTCTTTAGCAATGTTTTTGTTTATATTTACGGAAACATTTCCTCACGTGCAATACCGATATATGAACCCTGATTGGAAACGTGCAAAATCAATCTAATGGACAGGGGTTTGTGACCTAGAGTAAACACCTAGCGGCCTTTTTGCCATTGACCGTTCTATGGCGGTACCCCTATTGTGAACCATTTTATGTGTGTCGTTTCGCATACTTTATTTCTATTTTCCCTTCTGATAGATGTATCTTTTATATGCGTGTTTGTTGGTTGACTGTTTTCTGTGAATGTCACATTTCCTGTTCGAATTGTACTTACTTTAAAGAGAGCAAAATCATAATACATAAACATTATATGTATTACGAGTTTGCTTTCTTCAGAATTATGAGTTATTGGTCTATCGCATTATGAGTTGCAGTTATGGTGTATCCAAGATTGTCTCAAGGTCATTTATACATACATATATATTTTTAATTAAAGCGATCTGTGTGTATCCTTACACACGGTATATATTTAAAAACTATACACCGTAAACTATTGTATACAGCATAATATGACACCGTAACATAATTGTGTTAAGGTAAAGTTGATCAAGCAAAATATAAATATCGGAAGTCGTTACTAATCCGTTTACTATTGCCTTTCAGCATAACAGGATTTTGTTTAAGAAATATAAAAGATGAGATTGTACAAATCTGTACCAATAAATACTAATAAAGGTGATCCTTTGAGAGCAACAAACACAATTAAGAGAATAAAGCAGCAGACTCGGTTTTATTAAGTCTGTTCATGAGAAGTAATGAAAGAAGCAATACTTCTCACGAACCCTAGCACCGGCTTAAGCGGTATTCTACTTCAAAGCCATTTATATTGGGCTCGTTGGTCCCAAAGGACCAGTAAAAAATAACACTATTGATTCGTAGCACGGGGAGACTTTTTACGGCCGCCACACTGCACTAAACGAACGCTAGTGTGAATGTTAATAAATACTGATAAAGGTGATCCTTTGAGAGCAACAAACACATATAAGAGAATAAAGCAGCAGACTCGGTTTAATTAAGCCGGTCTTCCACCTTAACATATTTATATTAAGACTATTATTGTTGTTTTGTTTGTTTGTTTTTTGTTGTTTTGTTTACCAATCGTTAACGATTTTCTTTCACCGTAGCATAATTGTGTTCAGGTAAATTTTACTAAATTACTCGGTTTACTCATAATAACATTTTGTTAAGGTGAGTTTGTACACATCTTTACTTTGCGGTCTTCCACCTTAACATAATTGTGATAAGATTGCCACAAAATAATCTCGAGTAGAGCGTATTGGTCGTACGTAGCTCTTGTAAGCACTTGCCGACATCTGTCAGTCACATGCTAATCCATTGTTCAGTTGAAACAAATTCACCATTCGCATGATATACTGATGTATCACGGAAAAGCGTGCAATTTTATATCGCCGCTAGAGGGATAACGGCAGGGCCGTTCAATAAGTTTATATGTGAGTTAATGCATGTAAAAGTTTAGTTATTTTACAATCTATCTCTTTAAAATGCAAAATTGTGTAAGGGTCCTTTCGTGTAGAATTTTAATACTGCGCATTTTGCGACGTGTTTCACGGAATGAACGTGAGAAATAATGTTTTGGGCGGAACGTTGGTTATAAAATGCATTGTTCTTCAGTCATGGCCAGGATTTATTGAAAGTTGCTCTGTTTGGGCAGAAGTTGGAAACGGCGAAATTCACAGGCAATATGTGGTCAGTATTTATTTTATGACATTTTGTCGTACATTTGTATTCATTGGGCGTCGCCATCTTGTTTGGTGATGTTTCTACATCCGGTTATCATTGATGTTTCTCAAACAATAACTTGATACTAGCATATGATTCAGATGTTAACTTTATTAGATATAATTACTGTAATCGATCATTAATTGAACGATATTAATTTGATAACGTTGTATAGTAGGTGTATTAGTTAACATTGATAGGACATGCATATATTTATGCATATGTGTATAACTCATTACTTGTAATACAAGATTAAATTGATAACGTTGTATATTAGGAACGGTGGTTAACGGTGAGGTGCTATACTTATTTTTATGTCGATGAGTGTACATGGTATTGTAGATTACGTTACATTGCTACAATTCATAATTAGAGCGTAGCTAACATATATTTACTAGATAATGATTTGTTTGTGTACTGATAATTGTATAAGATTGTGTTAATGAACCCACATCTAAAAGTATGTAAAATTACAGCCTAAGCCTCCCGGAGTAGAGCTAAGCCTTAAGAGTGTGTAGGCCCTCCAGGTGATTATAGACATTAATCAACGCATAACGTAACGAGCGGTGGAGACGGTCCCCGTACCTGGACAACATGACCAGATTATAAAATCAACAACCCACCCCGAAAACACCAGGTGGGCCCATTATCAGTCCTCACTGAAGAAGCGTCATTCACAATCTCGGTGGAGGTTAATTATCATATCTATCGCATCATCAACCCCTATAGAAGGCATTTGATGACTATCACTCATTCGATTCGCGCATCATCATCTTCATGAGCTCTCGCACATCACATTCATCGCGCTAGACCATAATTCTTGGGCACATCAACATTGTTATAACTTTAACAACACTTTAGTGTCATATATAGTCAGTCGACACATTCAATATGTAAGATAATACTAAGAACGTCTAAAACGTTCATGAGAACAGTCTTTTCATATTTCATTTGTGTATTAACTTGTTTTTTTTGATAATTGTATATATATTTAACACATTTTAAAAGTTGAATTAAACTTACGTAAATGCATTTACCATCATTGATTCTTTCCTGAGATAGCCCCAACTACTAGGGTCTTGCGACAAAGATGACTTTTCTTTTGATTTTTTCGTTTTTACAAATCGTCAATAATTGTCTTTCAACATAACATAATTTTACGTGGGATGCTTGCTGCCTTGTTGGTTAGAGAATAGTTCATGGCGGGGATTTCTTTATTTACACTGTCCCGTTTTATTGGATTGACAGTAGGGTAAGTGTGAGGTTTGATGCACCCAAGAACCTGTTTTAAACTTCAAGCGCCTTTTCTTGCCACCGTTCCAAGGCGGTAGCCCTATTGTCAACCCTTTTGTGTTTGTGATGTTTTATTTGGCCGTTTATTCATTTTTATTTTTTTTATTTGTTTCTGTGGGTGTTTGTGTTTGCCTGTCGTCCTTGAATGTTGCCTTTTCCTGTTCGATTGTTATATCTCTATTTACAAAAACTGAAACTCGGGGCTCTGTGAGTTCATACAAAGAAAATTGCCGTTTACATCTTTAAAATCCTGCATAATTGGCGTGTTCATAAGGGAAGGTAAAAACTCACTTAATAATTTTATCTAATAACATCCTATTATTTTGGAAGAACGTGGCTGCTCATTTGTCTGAGTAGCTGATCAAGTTTCATCAATAAGTACTTATGACTTCTCCACACTATATACAACCTTACCACATCACCTTATTAAAGACAAGCTAATTTCTATTATTCAAAAAACATTCGCTAGAGAAAATACTACATGTTTGGCATATAATAACATTAAAGCGTTTTTTACTAACGGCAGTTTAGACAATTATACTATGTGGACTTGCTATGAAGTTTGTGAAGCACTCTTAGGTATTATTTTCGTCAGATATGGTACCACCGTTTATAGACAAATTGTTGGTATCCCTATGGGTACGAACTGTGCACCACTTGTCGCAGATTTGTTTTTATTTTGCTATGGAAGAGATTTCATGTTGAGTCTTTCACCAGATACCCAGGCAGATGTTATTGAAGCTTTTAATGACACCTCTCGGTATCTGGATGACATACTGAATATTGACAACCCTTTCTTTCCAACTATGGTTGATAATATTTATCCCAAAGAACTTCAGCTTAATAAAGTTAATATATCTAATAATAACGCTTCTTTTCTTGATTTAGATCTCTCGATTGAAAATGGTGAAATAATTAGCAAAATCTATGACAAGAGAGATGATTTTAATTTTGACATTGTTAATTACCCCCACTTGGATGGGGATGTTCCCCGAGCAACTTCTTATGGGTTGTATGTTTCTCAACTTATTCGTTTTTCAAGAGCTTGTAATCGAGTTGAGGACTTTAATATTCGTAATCTTTGTATCAAAAGAGGTTATGACCCTATCATTTTGCAACATACTGCATGCTTGGTGGTGGACCCTTGTACAATTTGCCACTATGCCACTATGCTTTCCTCATTAATTTTACGACGACCGGACACCTACACATGTTTGTCTATGATCTTTCATGTCGTGCCCTTAATGGTTTACACTTGTTGCTCTGGCTTCTGCCAAATCATTGAGTACCTTCATTGTGGCTTTCTAGGCTATTGTTTTTTTGTATTATATTTACACGAGCATTTTGTGTTTTACTTATATTGCTTATTGATGCTGCCTTGTTAGTTAGAGATTAGATCATGGCGAGGATTTCTTTATTTACACTGTCCTGTTTTAATGGGATGACAGTAGGGTAAGTGTGAGGTTTGGTGCACCCTAGAACAGGTTTAAACCTCCAGTGGCCTTTGTTGCCACTGACCGTTCCAAGGCGGTAGCCATATTGTCAACCCTTTTGTGTTTGTGATGTCATTTGCATTTTTTATTACTTTTGCCTTCTCGTTTGTCTGTTTGCGTGTTTGTTTTTGTGTTTTGCGGTTGACTGTCGTCCTTGAATGCTGCTTTCCCTGTCCGATATTTTTATCTTTCTTGAAAGAAACTCGTTACATGTGAAGTAATAAAACAAAACAACATCTGATGTATGTTTCATTTTGTTTTGACGAGGCAGAATAACCTTGTAGGCTTGTCTTTACTTAATTATTACTATCGATCGTTAAAATGCCTGCTATCAGAGTAAATTTACACGCACACGCACGCACGCACGCACGCACGCACACACACACACAGACACACACACACACACTTACACGAGAACGCTATGTAACTTGTAGTACTACTCGATTTGTGTTAATATAGAACTAGTTAAACATTTATATGTTATACAGGCTTCATAGCCGCTGCTCCCAACTAAATTCCATTGGTTTATTTCGCTCTTCGGGGCATAGTATTTTGTTAGATACCAGGACCATACGCCGCTGGACATGGGGGAGAAAAATATCTATGTCCACCGCCATATGCATGCCATCTTCGGGATGGTTAAAATTATATACTATTAATTTTATGAATATTGAGTTCTGCTCAACCCGGGGCTAGAGGGCGTGAGCGGTAGCTAGCATATTTCACTGCCGTTCATGAACAGTATCAATCAAACCGAGACTGAAATATTTTGTATGTGTCGTTCTCAGCCGTTTCCAAAGGTCCATTATCATACTCTTTTATATAGCACAGTGGCGTTGCCTGTGTATTGTTGCGGCAGTAAAACGTCTTCCCGCGCTTGCAATCAGGACTGTTATTCTTCGATCTTTGGAGATCGCTGAGCCCGATACCTAAATTTAGTTATCGGTGGTACATTTTCAATTGTTTTTGTTTTCTTAATTTTCAATTCGGTGGTTCCACTACTCCGGCCGATAAAAGGCTCTGGGTATTGTTTAACCACTCATATGTTGTCTGCTTTTTAATTTAGTCTTTTGGCTGTTACTTGTGATATGCAGGCTTCATAACCGCTGCTCCCAACTAAATTCCATTTTGTTTATTTCGCTCTTCGGGGCATAGTATTTTGTTAGATACTGGTACCATACGCCACTGGACATGGGGGAGGAAAATCTCTATGTCCACCGCCATATGCATGCCATCTGAGGGATGGTTAAAAAGTATGTACTATTGATTTTATGAATATTGAGTTCTGCTCATCTCGGGGCTAGAGGGCGTGAGCGGTAGCAAGCATATGTCACTACCGTTCATGAACAGTCTCAATCAAACCGAGACTGCAATATTTTATGTGTCGTGTTCGGCCGTTTCCAAAGGTCTATTTTCATACTCTTTTATCGTTAAAAAAAATATACTTATTTAATATTAATACGTACACGTATATATAAAAGTCTAACAAAAAATGTATAATAGAAACAAACAACAATTATAACAACGGTCAGTTGCAAAAAAAAGAAGTTGGTGGTGTTTTAAACCAGGTTCTAGGGTGCTGCCAATCCGAGCCTTCTCTGACCTCAGCAGCCCATTTTACGATTTTGATATTTCATCTGGCTGTGTACGGTCAGAGCACTTCCTATAATAAAAACACGGGGATCTCTCCCATGCTGGAAAGAAGCTGCCCTCTTGGATTTAAGTAAATATATCTAAGACAGTATGCAATAAATTAACATTTCAAGCATCTAAAACGATTATCAATATATTTATTTACCTTTTTGAACCGCAATAGTTGTTATATTAATATTAAACAAGTTGTAACGGTAAACCTTTTCAGACGAAGTTAAACAATATTAAATTTCCAACATTGTTATTATTCAGGTCAAATGTCACGTGATCGTGACCGGTGGCCGATAAATATTTCTTGCAAAATTCAAACAATTTCAAAATTGCGACCAACTTTTCCTTTTGGCAATCGCAATTCTCTGAACAACATCCAATTGTTTATCTTTACAGTTTAGACGGTAAATATGCTCCGATGAGAGTTCGTTCCACTCCAAAAATCCCTCGATCTTTTCAGTTGATAGTGGACTTATTTGATGAGGAGAATATGAATGCCTTCACAAGTTTTATCATTGCAACTTGGTATAAGAAACATTAATTGATCAGTCTGTTAAGCTAACTTATCGTAAAAGAATCGACCCGACGCCGCAAACATCGTTGAAAGTGCATGACTGTGTGTTTTTAGTAATCCCCCGATTTCACTATAGTTCCTCCGACCCTAAAAAGACACAAAAAGAAAAACAAAAGACTTTAAGGGTCATAGAAGTCTCGGATTAGGGTTGCCAATGACTGTTACAAAAGGCAGCCCTATTCTCTTGTCAACCCGTTTGTGTTTGTGTCAAATGTCTTGCTTGTGATATCTTCTGATATATATTATTATTAATAATGAATGGGAGTTCATACTAGTATAGTATAAATAACGAGATATACGGAGTTATGCTAAATGCTAAATGATGTTTTTTCACAAGCTTATGATAAGAACAGACCAGCATAGTATGACAGGGGCACGAGTCTGCAATCTGTGATTAACAGTTATAGAGGAGGAGATCAGCTAATTATCAATGAGTGTAAGAAGTCCATGACATTGCCTATTAACATTGTACTACTTTATATTTTACTTGTATTAATGCGTGTTTTTGGTTTACTGTATTCTGTGAAACCCCCATTTTCTGTTCGACTTGTATACCTAATGTTTTTGGTATTTATTCTCAGCAACAGTTATTTAACATATTTTTTCATTTCATTCATACAAGAAATAAACGTAAGTATAAAAGTCGAACTGGAAATGCAGTTTTCACAGAACACAGTAAAGTCCAAAACACGCAAAATGACAAACATGAATGGCAATGTTGATAAGGAATAAAGGCAAAAGACGTCAAAAACACAAAAAGAGTTGACAATACCGCTTTGGAAAGGTCAGTGGCAAAAAATGCCGTTGGGGGTTTAAACCAGGTTCTAGGTGCAACAAACCTCACACTTACCCTACTTCATCCCAATAAAATGGGATAATGTAAATAGAGAAATCCACGCCTTGAACTATTCTCTTACCAAGAATGTAGCATTAATAGGCGATATAAGTAAAACACAAAGATGCTCGTATATATATATATATAAACAAGAAACAATATCCTAGAAAGCAACAAAGAAGGTACTCAATGACATGGCAGAAGCTACAGCAACACGAGAATAAACCATTGAGGGCACGACATGACAAGGTTGCAGACAAACATCAAAGGTCACCGTCCTTTTGGCCTTTAGGTAGACGTCATCATAGGGTCCACAGTCTGTCCGGTCATCGCACAATTAAAGAGGAAATCATGGTGGCGAGCTGTAAATGGGACCACCACCAAGAATGCAGTGCGTTGCAAAATGATAGGGTCATAATCTCTTTTGATAATCTTTTCAAAAAGTTTAAAAAAGATAGTATGAAAGTGATCATGACCAAGGAGATTAAGAAGTTTGTAAATCACGTCACCATAGAAGTCAGGTTGTGATTGCATTTCCGTTGCTTATCCTGTTTAATCTAACTTTTCAGCTGAGATTATTTCTTGGTGACTTTCATTAAACATTTCACAGCCGCAACACTGCACTAAACGAACGCTACTGTGATTTTTACTAATTACTGATAAGGGAGATCATTATTTGGAAGCAACAAAACTGTTATTTTCTTTTATAATGTTAACGTTTATCTGTTAACAAATTATGGACTATGTGTACATTATTATTCGTTACATGTTATTTCAGCGTTTGCTGTAGTTGCTGTTGTTACAATAACGAAGTCTCCAATGGTTATGCTGTCCAACGGTGAAAGTGATTTGTCTAATGTACTCACACGTTTGGGAATTGAAATATGTACAAATAGAATCATTTGGCATTTTATTTAATTACATATGTAGAGTGCTTGCCGTAATTTGATCAGTGCTACATAGAAACGTATGTCGGTATTTTGGTTCGGTACTTGAGAGTGTAATGAGAGATAATTGTTTGTAGAAAGACTGAGCAATGAAAGTATTCAGCAACACTCAAACTACTTTATCAGGACGAAATTCCATGTTTACAGATACAAGATCATCAGTTTAAGATTGCATAATCCAATATATCCATTTGTTTATATTGCAACATTGCTAATGGTATTTATTCTTATATATCTAAGACGTATTGTAAGAATGCCAAGTGAAACAGAACGGTTTTTAGTGGTGTCCGAGATACTATTTCTGCGGTCCGTCGACATGGATACTTTGACGTTACAATCGCTTGTCACATTTAGGTCTTCTGCTGTGCCATATCATCATCTGTCGATTCGCGACCTTCCGTAAATCGGCGATTCGGTCTGATTACTAATACCCTTGACGAGTTGTTTACCGGTTGAAATTATTTTCAAGTGTCCGAAGGCATCATACAAGCCTTTGCACAACATAATATCACGTTCCGTAATCCGGTCTCCCGTTCTTTGAATAGACAGCTTTATTTTCATTTCAACGAAAACCAGCATCTTTAATTTGAAAGTGTTCTGTGTTGCTATAGTAACAGTTGTTCTGTGTTTTAAAAAAATGAGATATATGGTGCTATAGAAACCACAGCGTCTAAATGCAATGGCATCGTAGGTCCGCTGTGTACTACACACAAGGAGCAATATTTAATTAATTATGAAATGAAAACGACAAAATACAACAGAAAGGGTGATGAAGACTGGGTTACCGACTTGGAACGCTCAGTAGGCAATAAGGCCTACAGGCTAGCGTTAATCGATTTTATATGTACACAATCCTCGCTATTATCCTGTCTTCAGCGCCCAAATAGACAAGACAGTGTGAACAAAACTACCTCGCAACAAAAGGAATTCTCTAATAATTAGTTCAACATCCAGAGAAAATAACAATAATACTCACTAAGATGTTGTTGTAAAGCTATATAAAATACAAAATAAGAAACATCTCAGGATGTATCCAGAATTGTACTGAACAACCACAGCAGTTGCATCCAAAGAAAAACCCAATCGAGGGTACGACCAGAAACGCCGAGGGACGAAAGCTCATTCACTTCTCTCCTTTGGTCGGGGTTTCAGTAGGTGCAACCATAGAGTCCAAAGAGATTGTCCAGTCATCGCACAAGGGAAAAGTGAAGCTAAATACGCAGTGTGTTGTCATACTTAAGGGTCGTAACCTTTTCTGATGAACTTCCTGATTAATTTCGCCAGATCCCTTTAACTTAAGAAGTTTATAGACAACATCTCCATAAAATAAGGTTCTTTAAGTGGGGAGATGTTGTCACAAAATGTCACGGGTAGAGCGTATTGGTCGTACATAGCTCTTGTAAGTTGTCGGTTACACCCAAATCTATTGTTCGAGTTGAAACAATTTCACAATATTCATGATCTATGCATGTAACACTTAAAAGCGTGCACAGTTTAAGTGGCCACCAGAGAGGCCGTGTCATAAGTTTAGTTTTGTGCTAATGCATGTAAACGTATAGGCCTATCTTTTTTAAACGGCAAAATTGTATAAGGGGCCTCTCGTGTAGATTCAATACTGCAGATTTAGCCACGTTTGTCACGGACTTAACGGGGGAAATAATGGTCTGGGCGTTATTTTTGCTATAAAACCCATTGTCTTTTAGTTCTTACCGGGATGGTCGATAGTTACTTTGTTGGAACAGAGATTGGACGGCAAAACTCACAGGCAACATGTGGTTCGTATTTATTTTATTACAACTTTTATCGTACATTTGTATTCAGTGGGCGGCGCCATCTTGTTTGGCGGTTACGACATCCGGTTAGCATTGATATTTCTCAAACATTAACTTTAGACTAGCATATGATTTTGAAGTTACTTTATTAGATATAATTATTGTAATTGATCATTAATTGTAAACAATATTAATTTGATAACAGTGGATAATAGGTGCATTAGTTAACGTTGGCGTATAACTCAGTGATTGTAATACACGATTGTTAACATTAGTTAACAATGAGATGAGTAAATATGATAAATGTTCGACGCGTATGCATAGCATTATATAATGTGGTCATTAGTTGACATGCTTGCATGCATAACTCAGTGAGTGTAATATATGAGTGTATTAGGGGCATTGATTAACAGCGACGTACATGGCGTATACATGGCGTATACATGGCGTTGTTGAATATGTATACATTGCTACTCATCATTAGTACAGCTTACATATATTTATTGAATAATAATTTGTTTGGGTAACGATAATTATGCAAGATTGTTATGTTTGTCAACCGACATCTAAAACGTATGTATAATTACAGCCTAAGCCATCCAGGATATAAGCCATCCAGTGTTGGAGTAAGCCATCCAGGTTTGGATATTCCGGAGTGGAGCTAAGCTTCCACGATTAACGTTTACGAGCGGTGGAGTCGGTCCCCGTACCTGCGCAGCATGGCAAGGTTTTATTAACGAAAACCCCCGGGACACAAGGTGGGCCCGTCATCAGTCCTCACTGGAGGAACATCACTCACAATCTCAGTGGAGGTTAACTATCATAACATCGCGTCATCAACCCTTACAGAAGGCATTTGATGACAATCATCCATTGAATTCGCGCATCATCATCTTCATGAGCTCTCGCGCATCACAGTTATCGCGCTAGATCATAGATCAACAGTGTTATAGCTTTAACAACACTTTAGTGTCTTATACATTCAGTATTTATAACAATACTAAGAACACCTTAAACGTTCATGAGAACATTCTTTTCATAGTTCATTTGTGTATTCGCTTGTTTTTTTAGATAATTGTATATATATTAAACATATTTTAAAAGGTGCATTAAACTTATGTAAATGCATTCACCGTCATTGATTCTTTCCTGAGTTAGCCCCAACCACTAGGGTCATCCTGTGACAACTGGTGTCAGAAGTGGGATAGTAGTCGCAGAAGAGTTTTAAGGTTGGTGTTGTACTTCTCCAGTAGGTTTTCGTTGCGGCGGTAGAATTTTGAGAAAGATCTACGTAGCTTGTGATAACGAAAACCCTGCTGAAGAAGTTTACTTGTAATAACTTGATTTCGATCATTGAAGTCTATAACATCATTGTTAGCTCTAGCAAAACGATTGAGCTGGGAGATTAAAACCCAGTATGATGTAGCACGAGGTACATCCCCATCCAGGTGTGGATAGTTTACGATGTTAAGGTCGAAATTGTCTCTCTTATCATAGATTTATGTATGTATGAAATCATTACAAATCGAGAAATTTTGATCGAGGAATGCTGCTTTAATATCCAACTGTTGGCTTTATTCAACGTGAGCTCTGGTGGATAAATGTTAGTAACCATATGAGCAAAGAACGGATTATCAATATTTAGTATGTCATTAGGTTCCGAGAAACATTATCAAACGCACCAATAATTTCAATTTTAACAATTCTAATCAGTTCACTGTCCTCCTTGAATGCTACTTTCCCAGGCCGATCTTTTTATATTTTTTTATTGGGTTGACAGTAGGGTAAGTGTGCGGTTTGGTGCACCCTAGAACCTGGTTTAAACCTCCAGCGGCCTTTTTTGCCACTGACGTTTAAAGGCGGTAGCCCTATTGTCAACCATTTTGTGTTTGTGATGTCTTTTTTGGCCTTTTATTCATCTTTAAAATTGTTCTTTGTTTCTTCGAGTGTTTGCGGTTGAGTGTCGTTCCTGAATGCTGCTTTTCCTGTTCGAGTTTTATATCTATATTTAACTTTAAACTTTGGGATACAATCGCCATTTATTATGACATTGAAAATCACATATGTTCAAGGTTGTTGGCGGACCTGATGTAGTCGCTCTATGATGCATAGTCTCAAATCTATTTGTGTTCTTAAAATACTAAGTGAAACAAAATCTCACTTTACAACTCGACCTACATTCTAGTTTTAATTGTTTTTGGACCATTCCAATAAACTTGTTAATTCTATAAATAACTAACATTACTTAATTCACATCAGTCACAAAATCCCAGCATATTCAGCATATTTGTTCGTATGAACTCAGTTTTAATAGCCTTATATGTATTATTAGTAACTCATGCAATTGCCAAAACGATTTCCATTTAAGATGTTTTTCAGTTGTTATCACATACTACTGAGAAATGTGATTCTAGCTTCTATGTTTTCCCTATTTATTAACGTTCCTTTCATTGCTATTATAATTATATACATGTAATCTGTGTTAATCGTGTACGTATAATTTATTTTTATTGTATGCTTAGCAGTGAAATAATGGATTTTAGCAATGATATAAAAGTGGTATTTCATACTTGTGAAATATAGTTTTATTTTGTTCTCTGCCGGAACTACTTTTTCTTCAATATCAAAAACAATTTGTTTTGATTTGTTTAGAAAATAACTGTTTAATATATATCATTCGACTGTTAATGGTCTAAGAAAATGAACTGTAGTTTTTAAAACCGATCAAGTATTTCAGAATTGTTGTTATTTACAGTGAATTTTGTTAGTTGGCCATTTTTTTCAAAAACTACTATTGTCCGAAAGTTGCTATAACAGTATATCATTGGATTGGAAATAACTTAACTAAGAAAATGAGTCGTAGATTATTGAAATCGGTTCAGTAGTTTAGAAGTAATGGGGAATTTAAAAGAGCAATTGAATCATTCTAAGCCAATGACGTCGTCACATTTTTATTTATTTTTTTGCATACTGCAGTACATTTTGATAATAAAGCATAACATAAAAAGAAAAGGTATTGTTTTGTCATGAATAACATATTTTATTTCATCTGGAAGTGATCAAACTTCAATATTTACACTCATGCTTCGCCTTTGTGAAAATATAAAGTGTTCACACTTCTGGATGAAATAAAATATTTTATTTACACCAAAGCAACAAATATCCTCTATGTAATCTCATTCACTGAGGAAATAAATAATTGAAGTGAGTCGATTAGTAGAGTGCCGGTTTTTATAGCTGCGTCTGTATATTTTATTGGTGCTTATGTAAAGTGTAGAGCTGCAGCTGTGTTCTTTACAGCTGCATCTGTCAAATTTACAAAAGCAACTGAACAGTTACTTTTGACCCTAATCGTACACCATATATATGCATAAGCGACATCTGCTTGACCGTATTTCGTATACATTTTGAGGAAATCAATCATGATAGGCTGATCTTTGAGAAATGAAATGACGAACCACAGACCGAAGCATAATTGAACTTTCTCCACATAAACAAAACAAACTGGTGAACGTCAGATTGTGACAATAAATAGGATTAAAGTAAAAATTGTACTTCCATTGATATCCGTTTAGACTTTTATTTCCCGCAAAACAGATTAAAAGTAACTCTTTGGCTTGTCTTCCTACCGATACCGCACAGAATCAATTCTGATTATCACGACAGTTTTCGAAGAAGGGTTTGCAGACGTTTTATATCAGAAACTCATCGAGATATTTATCGTGCACATATTATGGATCTCCTTATGCCTCATGGGACCGACGGCTTTACATCCAATCAAAAGGAAAACATATGTTCACAGTGCCTTGCCCGGTTAATGTACGGACAGACACAAGAACTATGACAACCTCACTTTTACCTGGTGATGTGATTTACATTGATATAAAACTGATGCAAACTCTGTGATTAATTTATTTTGGTCTATAAAAAATGCAGGAGACGTTCTTGATAACATTTTCAATAAAGGTCAAGTTTCATCAATAAGCACTTATGACTTCTCTACACTATATACAACCTTACCACATCACCTTATTAAAGACAATCTAATTTCTCTTATTCAAAAAACATTAGCTAGAGAAAATACTACATTTTTGGCATGTAATACTATTATAATATTACTAACGGCAGTTTAGACAATTATACTGTGGACTTGCTATGACGTTTGTGAAGCACTCATCTTCCTATTAGATAATATTTTCGTCAGGTATGTTACCACCGTTTATAGACAAATTGTTGGTATCCCTATGGGTACGAACTGTGCACCACTTGTCGCAGATTTGTGTTTATTTTGCTATGCAAGAGATTTCATGTTTAGTCTTTCACCAGATACCCAGGCAGATGTTATTGAAGCTTTTAAAGACACCTCTCGGTATCTGGATGAAATACTGAACACTGACAACCCTTTCTTTCCAACTATGGTTGATCATATTTATCCTAAAGAACTTCAGCTAGATAAAGCTAATATATCCGATAATAACGCTTCTTTTCTTGATTTAGATCTCTCGATTGAAAATGGAGAAATAATTAGCAAAATATAATAAACAAGAGAGATTTTAATTTTGACATTGTTAATTACCCCCACTTGGATGGGGATGTTCACCGAGCAACTTCTTATTGGGTGTATGTGTCTCAACTTATTCGTTTTTCAAGAGCTTGTACTCGAGTTGAGGACGTTAATATTCGTAATATTTGTATAACTTAAAAGCTACTCAATCAGTGTTAATATTATTTCAGGCCAAAAATGTTGTTCTTTCTCTAGAGAATGTTTTTTGAATAAGAGCAATAAGCTTGTCATTGATAAGGTGATGCTTTAAGGTTATATAGTGTAGAGAAGTCATAAGTGCTTATAGATGAAATTTGTCGTTTATTGCAAATTTTATCAAGAACGTCTCCTGAAATTTTAATAGACCAAAACAAGTTAATCCCAGAGCAAAATCTATGACAAGAGAGATGATTTTAATTTTGACATTATTAATTACCCCAATTGGATGGGGATGTTTCCCGAGCTACTTCTTATGGGGTTTATGTGTCTCAACTTATTCGTTTTTCAAGAGCTTGTACTCGAGTTGAGGACGTTAATATTCGTAATATTTGTATAACTTAAAAGCTACTCAATCAGTGTTACCGTTACCATAAACTTCGTAAAACCTTTGCTAAATCTTATTATCGTAACCCTGATCTTCTTTCCAAATATAAAATAACTTAAGGCCTCTTCTGTGACAAGGACTATCACAACCTGACTTCTATGGTGATGTGATTTATAAACTTCGTAAGATTCTTGGTCATGATCACCTTCATACTATCTTTGTTAAACTTCTTAAAAAGTTTATCAAAAGAGGTTATGACCCTATCATTTTGCAACGTACTGCATGCTTGGTGGTGGACCTTTTTATAGTTCGCCACTTTAATTTCCTCTTTAATTGTACGATGACAGGCTGTAGACCCTATGATGACGCCTACCTAAAGCCCATTAGGACGGTGTCGTTTGATGTTTGTCTATGATCTTTCTTGTCGTGCCATTAATGGTTTATTCTCTTGTTGCTCTGGCTTCTGCCAAGTCATTGAGTACCTTCTTTGTGGCTTTCTAGGCTATTGTTTTTTTGTATTATCTACACGAGCATGTTTGTGTTTTTTACCTATATTGCCTATTGATGCTGCCTTGTTGGTTAGAGATTATATCATAGCGGGGATTTCTTTATTTACACTGTCCTGTTTTAATGGGATGACAGTAGGGTAAGTGTGAGGTTTGGTGCACCCTAGAACTGGTTTAAACCCCCAGTGACCTACTTTGGCACCGACCGTTCCAAGGCGGTATCCCTATTGTCAACCCTTTTGTGTTTGTGATGTCGTTTGCTTTTATTATTACTTTTGCCTTCTTGTTTGTCTGTTTGTATGTTTGTTTTTGTGCTTTGTGGTCGACTGTCCTCCTTGAATGCTACTTTCCCTGTCCGATCTTTTTATATTTCTTCGTAAATGCCTTGGTCATAAAGGCTTTTATACTATCAGTATTAAACTTGTTGAAAAAGTATCAGAAGAGGTTATGACTCTATCATTTTGCAACGTACATCATAGCATATTTATTAGTTGACCCATTTACAGTTAGCCACTATGCTTACCTCTTTGATTGTGTGATGGCAGGACAGTTTGTGGACACTATAATGACGTCTACCAAGATACTCAAAGGATGGTAGCGACTTATGCTTGTCTTACATCTTGTCTTATTGTACCTTTAAAGGTTTGTTATATTGTTGCTCTGGCTTCAGCAAAGTCATTGAGTACTTGCTTTGTGGCTTTTTATGCTTTTTTATATTTATATATACATGATCATGTATGTGCAATTCTTATACGGCATTTTAAGGATGTATTGTTTGTTAGAGAGTATAACCTGGCGGGGATATCTTTTTGTACACTGTCCCGTTTTACTGGGATGACAATATGGTATGAGTGAGGTTTGGTGCATCCTAGATCCTGGTTTAAACCCCCAGCGGCCCTTTTGTCACTGACCGATCAATGTCAACCCTATTATGATTGTGATGTCGTGACTTGCCTTCCAGTTTTTAGCTCTACTGGCCAGCAGAGGTTATGGGATGACGATTTGTCCATCGTCCGTCCGTCTGTCCGTCGTCTGTTAACTTTTACCTCGTTAAAGACCCAACATCCGATCAGACCTTCGGATGTAAATTAACTCTGCTGTGTGTGTGTATTATCAGTGAGTGGGCAATACAGTGTTAGCTAAAAATAGATTGGGGGGATTGCAGCCGACATAAAGCACATTGTTTACCTGTTGATTGTTAGTAATTCCCATGTGTTTTAAACAGATACGACATAATTTTCTCTTCCAAGTGATTAAATACATGTAGACTTGTATGTCTCATACACTAAAAAAGTACACAATAACTGTATTTATGATATTCATTAGTTTTATTATTCTAAAACAGAGTCCACATAATTCAGCCAAATTCATCTACACCAATTGAATGTGTTTCTTTTGAACACTTTTATTTATTTTTTCCTTGACAAATTGTCTTCCATTAGTATATGTTTAATGAATGTGTAATCTGTATACCGCAACACTGTTCCACAAATACCAGACATAATCAGTATATATATGTCCACACCTGTGATAAGGTTGCATTGTAAAGATCATGTTCTACTGGTCCAATTAGCCTGAATCATAATTGGACAATTCCATTACAAGTAAGGTAGAGGATCCATTTCTGCACTTTTATTTTCTCATTTGTTTTATTCATTTCTCATCATACATTCTAAACAAACATATACGTCATCTAATTACTCGCAAGTCATCTCTAATTATGTTTATTTTATGTTATTTAAATGCTCAAAATAATAAAAGAAATTGTTGATCAACCTATATAAATTGAACTCAACCATACTGTTCTTGGCGGCATTTTAATAAAAATAAATGCAGTGAAGTGATATGTTTTAGAAGTTGATGAAAACGTGTTATATTTTTATCTTGTTTGTGATGGATACATCCAAAACATTTGTGTTATCATTATTAGTTAACGAAGAGCAAAAATTACAGTTTCAATCATTACAACTGGAATTCTATTGAAATAAACACATCACCAGAAGAGCAACAACATAATGACAATGTGCAACATGTGCTACCAATTAATTAAATTCAAGAAAGTGGGTCTAATCAACAGGAACATGAACCTCAAGTTTTATCAATTAACGATGTTACAGAAACAGATTTGATGACAAATGTAGATGATTTGTGTGTACATTGCTTTTGTTCTCCATGCGTGAATACACATGAACAATCATGGCTTGGAAGTGGGTCAAGACTACATGCCAAAAATAGAATTTCAAGAAGGGTAAGATACAATACATGTTGGTCAATGCTCGCTAGAAGAAAACTGAGTATCTTGTTAGAAAGGCCAGATTAATGAAAAGGGACCACGTAGATGAGAGTGTTGTTAGAATATGCCAGAATGTGTATTAAAAACTTAGTAGGGTCTCGCTATCCTAACCTACCAGGAGAGCCGTATACCGGTCATTGTTGGTAATACAACACAATTGTGATATAATTGTAATATATGTACTGTTGCACAGATTATTCAATAAAAGGATATGTGTATACATCAGTATTTGAGCAACAAAACACAAACAGTATAATACTAAAATTGTAAAAATAATGCAAACTTCGATTGGTGAAAACATTAATAAAATGGATATAAAATGCTGCAACACAAATGTACATGTATCTGAAGAATTTCACAAATTAAAAACATCCAAAGTAAGTGCTAAGCATGTTTATTATACACATTGTACTAACCTGTACAAACCAGTACAGCAATAGCACACTACCACTTGTTCATTTGTTTACAAACAGTGGAGTCACATGATCTCATGAATACTTAGCTCCTCCCATGAATTTGAAATTTGAAATTTTGGTTTGATGATTTTATCGCTCTTTTGTTCCAGTTCACTGATTTTTGATGGCGTTATGACCCTTTGACATGTTTACTTTAAAGTTTTTGTCGGCGCTACTCCTCCTAAAGGGCTTGTTGGATTTCTACGAAATGTGGCAGGAAGCCTCAGTATGATGACTAGTTGTACAAAGCGCGGCATATCAATGACATCTTGGACAAGTTCGAAAACCAGCTAGATCTTGTTATTACCGACACAGTTATGACCATTGATTTGTTGAAAAATGCTATATTGTGTTTTCCTTTGTTAAATCTGTAGCTACTTCATTGTTTATCTGATCTTTACCGTATTTGCTTAGAATGTCAATTACACCCCCCCCCCCCCCCCCCCCCACACACACACCATACCACCATTTTTATGAAATTTCACACCTAGAAGAAAGTGGGACAAATTAAAAAATACTCATGCCAGCTAGACACAGCAGAACTTATTGCCCATGATAACCAGGTAAGCGATATAAGGCCATCCTAGCCCTGTTTTTTTGCAATGTTTTAAAAGAAGTACTGATGGGAATTTTATGTCGACAACCCTTGATATAGAAGCCGTTTTATTCAGTAGAGCGTCCACAGCCCTATTGGGGCTATTTTTTAAATTTGTTTTTTGTTTCTATGCGTGCTTTTGGTTTAATGGGGCCCTTGAATTACTGTTCGACATTTATATCTACTTTATATTGTGTTGAACACACCACAACCCTGGTCAGATCATACTCGAAAATAACACGAATCTGACTGGATCCGTAGACTTACCTTTTGTGTTTGTGATGTCTTATTTGGCCTTTTATTAATCTTTAAATGTGTTCTTTGTTTCTCTGTGTGTCCTTGAATGCTGCTTTTCCTGTTCGATTCTTGTATCTGTATGAAAACTATCCAACAGTTTGGAATAAATAAGGTGATGACATCCGCATCTCTTTTCAAATCAGTATACAAGTCAAACAGGAAATGCAGCTTTCACAGAACACAGTAAACCAAAAACACGCAAAAGGACAAACATGAATGGCAATGTTAGCAAAGAATAAAGCCATATGACGTCACAAACACAAACAGGGTTGACAATAGGGCTACCGCCTCGGAACATTCCGTGACAAAAATGGCCGCCCGCTGGGGGTTTAAACTAGGTTCTAGGGTGCACCAAACCTCACACTTACCCTACTGCAATCCCAATACAACGTGGCAGTGTAAATAAAGAATGCACCGCCATGAAATATTCTCTAAACAACAAGGCAGAATTAATAGGCAATATAAGTAAAACTGAAAGATGCTCGTGTATATATCAAAACAAAAAACAGTAGCCTAGAAAGCTACAAAGAATGTACTCAATGACTTGGCAGAAGTCAGAGCAACAAGAGAACAAACCATTGAGGGCACGACAATAGAGGATTGCAGACAAACATCAAACGTCACCGTCCTTTTGGCTTTAAATAGACGTCATCATAGGGTCCATAGCCTGCCCTGTTATCGTACAATTAACGAGGAAAGCACAGTTGCGAACTGTAAATGGACCAATCACCAAGCACCAAGCATGCAGTGAGCTGCAAAATGATAGGGTCTTAAAACTTTTAAAAAAATTAAGTATAACAATCGAACAGGAAATGCACAGAACACGGTAACCCCAAAACACGAATAAGACAAACAAGAATGGCAATAGTAATAATAAAGGCAAATGACGTCACAAACACAAAAGAGGTTGAAATATGGCTACCGCCATGGAACGGTCAGTGGCAAAAAAAGGCCGCTGGGGGGTGGGGTATAAACTAGGTTCTAGGGTGCACCAAACCTCACACGTACCCTACTGTCATCCCAATTAAAGGGGACAGTGTAAATAAAGAAATCCCCGCCATGAACTATTCTGTAACCAACAAGGCAGCAATAATATGCAATATAAGTAAAAACAAGATGTTCGTGTATATATACACTGGTCAAAATTGCTAACCGATCATTTTATTATTTGGAATATTATATCAAATATTGTATATTTTGAGTTGATATTTCATACAAATAAATATGAGCAGCAAACAAAACGATCAATACATTTTGTAACTTCAAAATCCGCACTTCCGGTCACGTGGCTTATTTTGGCGCGAAATCGCATTATTATCCCGTGCTGCACGAGGTAAGATTTGAACATGTGTTTGTGTTCTCGGAATTGTTTATCGTTTCAATCCCAAACAAAAACTTACTAAAAATTAAATAAAAAATGCGTCGGATGACAACGGAAGAGCGTGGACGGGCCGTCGGTATGATAATTGCTGGTACTTCGATTCGGCAGGTAAAGGACATTGCGTAATTTGTTTATTTTTATTAATTTATTTAATCGATTTTCAACGTTTTATTTTCTCTTTTTCAAGTCCAGTATTGTGTATTATAATATTCCTCATCCTTCTGGCAGGTTAGTTTATTCATAAGTTTACTTGTCTGTCCGTCCGTCCGTCCGTCAATTCGTTTGTTCGTTCGTAAATGATTCTGTCTAACCATGTTCATTATTTCTGAAAAAGTCGCAAGAATGAGTTGTTTTATATTTATAGGTAGCCAGAACAGTCAACAATTTACGACCTTTGGCTCAAGTGCAATCGCACCGGAAGTGTTGATGACCTTTACCGAAGGCCAAAAAGACGTGTGACAACGCAGCGTCAAGATCGCTACATCCTTGTAACACACCTTCGTAATAGAAGAATAACAGCGACAGATATTGCCAGACGTTTAATAGGCGTCCATAATAGAAACGTGAGTGATCAAAGAGTACGAAATCGACTACGGATCATGGGATTGAGAGCGAGAAGACATTTTGTGGGATTAGTATTGACTGGAAGACACCGGCGAATTCGGCTTCAGTGGGCCAGAAGGTATTTGAGGTTCAGCAGAGCAGACTGGGCAAATGTCGCCTTTACAGATGAGTCCAGATTTAATCTTCAGAAGTCTGACGGCAGAGAGCGAATTTATCGACGACATGGGGAAAGATATTCGGATAATTGCGTCAACGAAAGATTTCATTTTGGAGGAGGGTCAGTGATGGTTTGGGGAGGTATTAGTTTGCACACTAAAAGTGATATGGTGGTTGTTCGAGGAAACCTGAACGCAGACCAATACCAGCAACAAATACTTCGACCAACGCTTATTCCCCATATTCGCGCTAACCGTGGGATGACATTCATGCAAGACAATGCACCTTGCCATACTGCAAGAACTACCCGTCAGCTACTTCAGGGCAACAACATTCGAATAATGGAGTGGCCGCCATGTAGTCCGGATTTAAATCCAATCGAACATGTGTGGGACGAAATCGACCGTCGTGTGCGACAGTTACCAAGGCAACAAAATATTGCTGACCTCACAAGGGACATTGTCAATGTTTGGAATAACATACCTCAGCGTTTTCTACATAACTACTTAAATTCCATGCGACAACGCTGTTTAGCTGTTGTACACGCAAACGGCTGTCATACGCGATATTGATTTTTGTAAATTTTGAAATTACTGGTATCTATGAATTTCGATACAATAAACTTCTTTGAAATTCATAAAATACTTTGCTTTACTGATGTGATTACTTATAGAACATTTTTCAATACATTTCTTTCCAATTTCACATATATTTTATTTTTCTGAGACAAATAAATAAGAAAATAACAAGTGATCGGTTAGCAATTTTGACTAGTGTAAATATAAAAAAAACAATAGCCTAGATTGCCACAAGGAAGGTACTCGATGACTTGGCAGAAGTCGGAGCAACAAGAGTATAAACCATTGAGAGCAAGACAAGACAAGACCGCAGACAAACATCAAACTGGTAGACGTCATCATATGGTCTACAGCCTGTCCGGTCATCGTACAATTAAAGAGGATAGCATAGTGGCGAACTGTAAATGGGTCCACCACCAATCATGCAGTGCGTTGCAAAATGATAGGGTCATAACCACTTTTGATAAACCTTTTAAAAAGTTTAACAAGGATAGTATGAACGTGATCATGACCAAGAATCTTACTAAGAATCTTACGAAGTTTGTAAATCACATCACCATAGAAGTCAGGTTGTGATAATCCCTTGTCGCAGAAGAGTTCTTATATTACTTTTATACAGGTAATTCTTTAATTTTTTAGGAATTGCCTGCATTAATCGAACTTTTAGGGAACGAACTGGTTGTCCAACATATTGAACATATTGAATACCACAACGTGGTGCATTTCAAGTCAAAACATAAATGAGTGAGAAGTACGTCAATCAGCATTTGAAGCTAGACATATATTAAATGTTCTACCAGTAACAGTTGATTTAATGGTGGCCTTGTAAGAAAAATAAATGCAACGAATGCACCTCTTAGCAATGCACCTACTTATAGAAGGAAACAATCTGAGATTAGATTGAATTAAACGATGTCTGAATGCAGACGTAACGTGATATCTTCTCAAAACAGGTGATTCAATAGGTGTTAAAGAAACCTTTAAGCCGTTATTTAACATCCTGGTAAAACTATTGGAAGGAACATGGAATGAGGTTGCCGAATGAATATTAAAGGGTGTAAGACGTACACATGGCTTAGATCTAAGAAACGTAGAGTGAAATTTGTATAGATGACGCATAGTATAACCGAAGAGGAGAAAGATTATTTTAAGTGTTTTCGCTAAAATACTCATGTAAATTTAAATGTAATACCATTCAGTGAAAAGCGAAAGAATTGCCAATTAGTAATTATTAGAGATACTACGTTATTACGTATCAAAGATCCGTTATTAATAATAAACGGACGGTTAATAGGTGTCCATAAAGGAGATATAGGGTCCTATAGAAACCACAGCGTCCGAGCGCAATGGCATCGTAGGTCCACACTGTACTGCAAAAAGGCTTTGAAAATACAATGAAAGAGACACAAAAACACCAGAAAGGTTGGTGAAGACAGGGTTACCGACTTGGTACGGTCAGTAGGCAATAAGGCTTACTGGTTAGCTTGAATCGATTTTATATGCGCACAATCCTCGATATTATCCTGTCTTCAACGCCCAAATAGACAAGACAGTGTAAACAAAACTACATCCCATCAAAAGGAATTCTCTAACAATAAAGTCCACATCCTGAGAAACTAACTAAAGAAACACATACAAAATAATTAACATCGCAGGATGTATCCAGAATCGTACTGAACAACCATAGTAGTTGCAGCTAAAGAGAAAACCAATCTAGGGTACGACCAGAAAACCCGAGGGACGAAAGCTCATGCACCCACCTCCCTTAGTTGGGGTTTCAGTAGGTACAATCATAGAGTCCCAAGAGGTTGTCCAGAAAAAGATAAAAAAAAGATCGGACAGGGAAAGTAGCATTCAAGGAGGACAGTCAACCACAAAACACAGAAAACAAACACGCAAACAGACAAACAAGAAGGCAAAAGCAATAATAAATGCAAAGGACATCACGAACACAAAAGGGTTGACAACAGGGCTACCGCCTTGGAACGGTCAGTGGCAAAGTAGGCCACTGGGGGTTTAAACCGGTTCTAGGGTGCACCAAATCTCACGCTTACCCTACTGTCATCCCATTAAAACAAGACAGTGTAAATAAAGAAATCCCCGCCATGATCTAATCTCTAACCAACAAGGCAGCATCAATAGGCAATATAAGTAAAACACAAATATGCTCGTGTAAATATAATACAAAAAAAACAATAGCCTAGAAAGCCACAATGAAGGTACTCAGTGACTTTGCAGAAGCCAGAGCAGTAAGAGAATAAACCGTTTAGGGCACGACAAGAAAGATCATGGACAAACATCAAACGCCACCGTCCCAATGGGCTTTAGGTACGCGTCATCATAGGGTCCACAGCCTGTCCGGTCATCGTACAATTAAAGAGGAAAGCATAGTGGCGAACTGTAAAAGGGTCCACCACCAAGCACGCAGTACGTTGCAAAATGATATGGTCATTACCTCTTTTGATAAACTTTTTAACAAGTTTAACAAAGATAGTATGAAAGTGATCATGACCTAGAATCTTACGAAGTTTATAAATCACATCACCATAGAAGTCAGGTTGTGATAGTCCTTGTCGCAGAAGAGTCCTTAAATTACTTTTATATTTGGAAAGAAGATCAGGGTTACGATAATAAAATTTTGCAAAGGTTTTACGAAGTTTATGGTAACGGTAACCCTGATTGAATAACTTTTTAGTTATACAAAGATTACGAATATTAAAGTCCTCAACCCGAGTACAAGCTCTAGAAAAACGAATAAGTTGAGACACATATACCCCATAAGAAATTGCTCGGGGAACATCCCCATCCAAGTGGGGATAATTAACCATGTCAACATTAAAATCATCTCTCTTGTCATAGATTTTGCTAATTATTTTACCATTTTCAATCGAGAGATCTAAATCAAGAAAAGAAGCGTTATTATCAGATATATTAGCTTTGTTAAGCTGAAGTTCTTTAGGATAAATATAATTAACCATAGTTGGAAAGAAAGGGTTGTCAGTGTTCAATATGTCATCCAGATACCGAGAGGTGTCATTAAAGGCTTCAATAACATTTGCCTGGGTATCTGGTGAAAGACTCAACATGAAATTCCTTTCATAGCAAAATAAGAACAAATCTGCGACAAGTGGTGCACAGTTCGTACCCATAGGGATACCAACAATTTGTCTATAAACGGTGGTTCCATACCTCACGAAAATATTATCTAATAGGAAGATGAGTGCTTCACAAACTGCATAGCAAGTCCACATAGTATAATTGTCTAAACTGCCGTTAGTAAAAAACGCTTTTATATTATTACATGCCAAAAATGTAGTATTTTCTCTAGCGAATGTTTTTTGAATAAGAGAAATTAGATTGTCTTTAATAAGGTGATGTGGTAAGGTTGTATATAGTGTAGAGAAGTCATAAGTGCTTATTGATGAAACTTGACCTTTCTTGAAAATTTGATCAAGAACGTCTCCTGAATTTTTTATAGACCAAAATAAATTAATTAATCCCAGAGTTTTCATAAGTTTTATCACAATATAGTTTAACGTGATCTTTAACGGCAGTAAGACAAGAAGTTAAAAGTTTGGAGATGTTTGTCGTGGTGCAGGCACTAGAATTCGAAATAAAGCGAGCCTTATATGGATTTTTATGCAATTTAGGAATGCAGTACATAGTAGGCAGTTTATTTTGCTTATCGTTTACACCAGTCTTGAAAGTAGTGCACCGAGTGATATGTGCGGAAACAACATCATCCTCGGTAGAATTAACTGGAGTATACGAATTTGTGCTGCCGAGTTCCAGAGATAAAACATTGACGTAATGTAGGCGTCAAACAATAATTACATTATTAGCTGCTTTATCTGCAGGAACTAAAACAAATTTATTATGAAATTTCTGAATTCCCGATTTTAAATTACAAAAGGAAAACCTAGGTCTCGGAGGAGGTAAAGAGGGGTTAGAATTATAAAAGTTAATACGTGTATCTATAATTTTCAGAATTGACTTTTTCCAAGTAGAAAGTGAGTCTGGGTTCGCATGTTCTCTACGACACCATTTGATACTAAAATCTTCAATGGAGTGGGCGATCTGGGCACGACAGACATTAAAATCAATAGTTGAAGGTAATCTATATTTAGGACCTTTCGAAAACAAATGCCGAATACGTTTATCAATAAAATCAAAATTACCAGTGATGACATGACCTGCTGGAGCATAGCAAACTTTTGATGTGTTGCATTCACATTCCTTAGGAGTATTATGTACTATATCAAGGTCAGAAACTATTTTGTTGTAGTTGAAAATAATATTTCTAATAGGCCTTTTATACTTATAACAAATTACAGGACTTTCAGAATTTTTGAAATATTTTGGCATAGAATCAACTACATGAGTATCTCGAAAAATACTAGGCATGTCAATGAAATCAATACCTTTGTTAATATATAGTAGTTTTAGAAAATGCCTGACATGATCAGACTCCTTGTCAATATTGGGTCGGAGAACATGTTGTGTATAGCTTTGAACTATGGAAGCAGTGTTATACAAGGGATCTGTACGAATGAAAATTTTGTCGGCTTCCTCGTCGATCAACTTTAGTGACGAAATGGACAAAGAGGTTAGCCGCGAAAGCATAGAGTGCTTTCCAGACTGTTTAAAAATTGTATGTAAATCAGCGACAGATATAATGACACACGATTTACGTTTGATGTTACCATTACGCCTAAGACCATGAGACCTAGCTTTACGCTTCCGGATAGAAAATATAGAAAACATGTCAATATTAGGATCTTTAGAAATATTTCCTTCTTGATAAATATTGTCATTAAGGCCGAGTGGATAAGGTGTCTGTAAGTTTTTCATCCACTTAAGTTCTGCAATATGTCTAGCTTTTATTTTAAAGTCTTTAGTAACATCATTATCAAAAACTATGTATTCGACCGGTTGAACAGTTACGTTATTAAAACCTGTTTGTCCAACATATTGTATACCGCAACTTGGTGCATTTCAAGTCAGAACATAAATTACGTGAGAAGTACGTCAATCAACATTTGAAGCTAGACATACATTAAACAATCTACCATTAATTGCTGATTTAATGGTGGACTTGCAAGATAAATAATTGCAACAACTGCACCTCTTAGTATTGCACTTATTAAAAGAGGGAAACACCCTGCGCTTTGAATTAACTAAATGATTTCTGAAAGGAGACTTTATATGGTATTTCCTCAAAACAGGTGATCGTAGAGGAGTTACGGAAACTTTTGAGCCATTATTAAAAATCCTAGTAATATTATTAGAAGGAACATGAAACGAGGTTGCCGAATGAAGATTTAAAGGTGTAAGGCGTACATATGGTTTAATTCTAAGAAATGAAGAGTAATTTTGTGGTATTTGTATTGATGACGCAGAGTGTAACCGAAGAGGTGACAGATTTATTTTTAAATTTTTAACTAATAGACTCATAATTGTTAATTTGGAGAGTAATACCATTCTGCGAAAAGCGAAATAAAGGCCAGTTAGTATTTATTGGAGATACGAAATAGAATCGTATCAAAGATCCATAAGAAATAATATTAGTAAACTTACGAAATGTTAAAAGAGGTCCAAAACTCGACATCAGTGTCTAATACAAGATAATGAGGAAAGTTAAGGAAACCCTAATATAATGGGCCAAAATGTCGATCAGCACAAAACCTTCAACGCGGTATATGAAACACACGTGTTTAAGGAAAAACTGGATCAATGAATGTCATACAATCCCTGTAGGATGTAAAAATAACAATATGGATTGGATGTACGGGGAGACTTTCTACGGTTGCCACACGGCACAAACAATACTATTGTGCCATGAAAAGAAATATAAAAAGATCGGACAGGGAAAGTAGCATTCAAGGAGGACAGTCAACCACAAAACACAGAAACAAACACGCAAACAGACAAACAAGAAGGCAAAAGCAATAATAAATGCAAAGGACATCACGAACACAAAAGGGTTGACAACAGGGCTACCGCCTTGGAACGGTCAGGGGCAAAGTAGGCCACTGGGGGTTTAAACCGGTTCTAGGGTGCACCAAACCTCACGCTTACCCTACTGTCATCACATTAAACCAGGACAGTGTAAATAAAGAAATCCCCGCCATGATCTAATCTCTAACCAAAAAGGCAGCATCAATAGGCAATATAAGTAAAACACAAATATGCTCGTGTAAATATAATACAAAAAAACAATAGCCTAGAAAGCCTTTATGAAGGTACTCAATGACTTTGCAGAAGCCAGAGCAGTAAGAGAATAAACCATTAAGGGCACGACAAGAAAGATCATGGAAAATGTTTAATGAAAAATTATTTGCCATAAACAGAATCAAAGAACGATTAGTTTTTAAATCGTCCTTGTTATGTTGGCATGTGTATTTTTAGACTTGTCAAAATATTTGATGTATGATTTTTGTATATTTTTGTATATTTTTTTAAAAATAAATATGATAATAAAGTTAAATTATTATTTACTGATACCGATTCATTGTGTTTATGAAATAAAAACAACAGATGTGTATGCAGACTTTTACAAGGATAAAGAACTTTTTGATAATTGCGATTATGATAACAAAAAGTAAGTTTCATTTTAATGATAATAAAAAGGTTATTGGCAAGATGAAAGATGAAACGTGCCGTATGCCTATTGTTGAATTTGTCGGACTACAAAGTAAACTATATTCGTATATGATAGATAATGAGGTTAGTACAAAGAAATGTAAGGGTGTTAAAAAGTGTGTTGTTAAAAAACAGATAGCACATAATGATTACAAAAATATTTTGTTTACAGCAACAGAAGCTCACCATGAGATGAAAGTTATTAGATCACAAAAGCATAACATAAGCAGCTATCAATAAATAAAAAAAGTTTATCAGCTTATGATGATGATAAAAGGTACATACTAGATAAAGGACAAGATACATTAGCATACAAGTAAAATAAACCATGGTAAACAATAATACCCAGAGCGATGATGAAGACTACTGTCAGGTTCCGTCTGATTTTGCTTAATGAATTGCAAAATGTTTTAGTTATTTATAAAACATTAATAGATACTGGGGGTACTGGTAAGGTTCTTCATGTTACTTGTGATATGCAGGCTTCATAACCGCTGCTCCCAACTAAATTCCATTATGTTTATTTCGCTCTTCGGGGCATTTAATTTTATTAGATACTGGGACCATACGCCGTACGACATGGGGAAGAAAGATACTCCATGTCCACCGCCATATGCATGCCATCTTCGGGATGGTTAAATTTTGTACTTTTGATTTTATCAATATTGAGTTCAACTCAACCCGGGGCTAGAGGGCGTGAGCGGTAGAGCTAGCATATTTCACTACCGCTCATGAACAGTCTCAATCAAACCGAGACTGCAATATTTTGTATGTGTCGTTTTTCGGCCGTTTCCAAAGGTCCATTATCATACTATTTTTTTCCTAAGCGAAGGGCAATCAAGCAGTTTGTATAGTTTGTGGTGGGGGTCTGGCAGCAAGCATGGCATCGCCATTTGGCGTTTGTAAATGTTTGTGTTAAGGGCAACAGGAGAGAACTTGATAACTATATGATTGCTTTGTCGCGAGGAAAAAACTGTGCCTATACTCTCAGTATCTTTACAACTAAAATGTCGGTGAACACAAAACCTTCAACATGGTATAAGTAAACACATGTGTTTTTAACCTTTTAACAAGTTTAAGAAAGATAGTATGAAAGTGACATCCCCCATCGAAATGGAGGATAATTAACAATATCAAAATTAAAATCATTTTTCTTTTCATATATTTTGCTAATTCTTTCACGATTTTCAATGGAGAGATGTAAATCGGGAAAAGAAGCGTTAGTATAAGAGAAATATTGTTTAAATTGATCTTTAACGGCCGTAAGAGGAATTTAAAAGTTTGGAGATGTTTCTGATGGTGCAGGCACTAGAATTCGACGATATACAGTAAGTTTAAAGAAAAAGGATTGCCGTGTCTCCCTTTAACGAATCTGTTTTACAGTACGATTTTGAGTGTAAAAGGAGGGACGGACATGGCTAATGTTATATGCCATCTGATCTCCTGTGATGGGGGCATACGAACAAATTGCAGTATGTAAACTACACGAGTGAAACACCATTGCATATTCAACCTGTTTACCTGAACAATCTAAGTAAAATAGGCATATGACATTGTTGTACTGGTATGAGAACACTTTGTGGCAAGTGCCAAAGCTCAAGCTAAATTTGTAATTGTGAGAGAAGAAGAAACATAGAATTTGAAAAAATGAAAAGTTGTATTAACAGCCGATGAAACAACATTTTTTTTTGTAAAATACTGCACACTAGGCAAACGCCATATAGAATGTAGAGTATATATATACACATGAAACACATGAAACAAGTGAAGCAGCAAAACTGGTGCAAAACTGGGTGCAAACGGCAATTCGTATATATATTCCAATAGAGAGATAGAGGATGACAGCTCCATTCTACTTGTAAAATTCCACTCGTCCACTTTCAAAACACACAATATTGAGTGCAGGCCAGTGATATTTTCTATTTTTTTTTATACATTTTTTTTAGCATTCAAAATTAAAAAAAAGACCTTTTTAAATACGAACAAAACCACTAAAGAGCAATTTTCCTATTATTGAAAATAACTCGATTTAAAATAATTCCCTACCGACCTACTTTAATTTTATTGTTTGATTTATTTATTTAATAAACAGGCGAGAAATTTGTTTTCGCTTGCACCGGAAATTCGAACTCTTGATATCGTGCGTTTGAAATCAAAAATATGCACCTTAGGGCAACTATGATAACCTCTCGACATCTGCGGAATGTTATATCGGTTGTCAAATGTATGTTATGGTATTATATTAGAATCGAGTCGGATCAGTTAATCGTATTTATTTCAACATCAAAAACTTGTGGTTTAAAAAATACAGATATTTGCTTTAAAAAATCATTTTCGTCTATTTATTC